>PVJC01005103.1:0-60629 GCA_004026665.1 Murina feae | reverse complement strand
TGCAACGGAAGCTTGCTGTTTACTCAGCTCTGTGACTGCCAGCCTCCATCTTGGCTGGGTTAATTTGCATACAGCTGCTGCTCTGATTGGCTGGTGGGTGTGGCTTAGGCATCCCGTAGAAATGGTCAATTTCAATATTACTCTTTTATTAGATTAGATGTAGCAATGATCTTAAAGTATCACAGTGTGCACAAAACCCTATGGTACAGCTTAAATTAAAAGCAAACAAATAGCCTGGCCAGTATGACTCAGTGGTTGAATGTCAACCTACAAACTAGGTGGTCATGATTTGATTCCTGGTCAGGGAACATGCCCAGGTTGTGGGCTCAGTTCCCAGCAGGGGGTGTGCAGGAAGCAGCTGATCAATGATTCTCATCACTGATCTCTCTCTCTCTCTCTCTCTCTCTCTCTCTCTCTCTCTCTCTCTCCCCCCTCTCTCTCTCCCTCAATAAAAAGTATTAAAAAAATGAAAATATATTAACAAAACCAGTTATAGCTTTAGATTCTACTCTATGGTACAAGCATTTTAAGAATTCCTAGGTTTTTACTTGTTTGAACTCAGGTTTAAGAGTAAATAAACTCACTTTTTCATCTCTTATGTCCAGAGATTCATGTAATGGGTAAAATCTCTTAAGTATAAGCCCATTATTTTTCATTTTCAAAAATCACATAAGAATACTCAAATTCATAATAATTAAAGTGGAGGGATGAGTTGAATTCACAGGACCTAACAACAATTTGTGAAACAAAATTCATAGGTTTTCCACATTACTTTTGCAGGCAAATGCATTCCTACCAGGCTTTTCTATTCAGGCTTATGGGCAGCATTTCTGACTCCTGTGCTTTTTTTTCTCTCAGAAACTTTGATCATTTCCCTGGCCCATGTGGCTCAGTGGTTGAGCATCACCACATGCTCAGAGAAGTCACCAGTTCAATTCCTGGTCAGGGTACATGCCCAGGTTCTGGGTTTCATCCCCAGAAGGGGACGTGCAGGAGGCAGCCAACCAATGTTTCTCTGCCTCTTCCTCCCTCTCAGCTTTGTTCATTCACAATGACTGGAAGGTTGGTTGGCTTTTCTGTGTTTAGAACAATTGTCATCTCTTTTCTGACATGGAGCCTATCAGCTCTCTCATTTCAGCGTGAAATGGTAAGGCAAAGTGGTGTTTTTTCATTTCTGTTTTCTCTATCTCTTCTCTTCCATATTTTCCTACATTGACATTCAGCGCCTCAGATGTGAGGCCAACAGTGCACTGTGCTTAGGCACACGCACCAGGCATGGTAAGGAGAGCCCGGTGTGGGTTCTCTTCAGCCAGGGGTCAGGGCTGTGCTCTTCAGTGACAGGCAGCCACCAATGTCTGGAAGCCTTTGGGGACAGCTAGCTTTATTATTATTATTATTATTATTATTATTATTATTAATTTGTGGTAAAGAAGTAATGGTTTTTTAAACAACTAGGTTTTTAGAAGATAGTTAACCTAATAAATTACTGTTCCTACTTTACTAAATAGAATGACAAGCTGGTGGGGGGAAAAAAACCAATATACAAAACTAGATCTCATGGCCACATAGAAATGTTTGCTTCAGTTTGCTCCGTATCTAAAAATGTTACCTTTCTATTAGAGTTCAGACCTTTCTGTCTCTCTAAGTCCATCTGAGAGGCAGACAAAATCAATTACAACCCTTTCACCCTCTGGCAAAAAAAGGAATTTCTACAAGAATGCCTTCCAGAAGCTATCTGCTGTTTGGGTATTGGCTACTTGGCTGATGTGAAAGCAGAGACACAATTTTGGGGTTTCCCCAAGGGATAGGAACTGGCTCCATCCTGTCTCTCTTCTACCTTTGTCGGCTCAGCTCTCCAACTCCTGGGGGAGGACCATGTCCCCATTTGGGGTCAGCTGTCAGGAGACCGATCTGTTTAATATTTAGCTTTGAAGGAAATTGGCTGAATCAAAGATGAAAGGGAACAGCTCCAAGTAGTGGGGGAAAACAAAAACAAGTCTCAATTGTTTCAATATTTCCATAGAAAAATAAAAAGATAAACTCTGTGCAGGTTGGTGGGGAAGAAAAAGAGGGAGGAAGAAAGAAAAGAGCAAGGAAGGGAGGAAGCCAGGGAGGCAGGGAAAAGGGGAGATCTTCAAAAGCCCCCCCAAAATCCCGGTGTCCATCTGCCAGCCTCCATGCACAATGACAGTCCTAGAACAGAGCTTTCCAACTTCAATGTGCATACTAGCTATCTGGGAATCTTGTTAAAAATGCAGATTCTAACTCAGGTTTGGGGTGGAACCTACAATTTTGCATTTCTACTGGTCTGTCCCAGGGAACAGAGACTGGAACCCATTGGTTTCCCCCCTCCGCAGACAAGGTATTTAGAGACCACACTCGCAGAGGGCTACCTGTTTTGAACCCATTCCAAAAGGAAGCAGAGAAATAGATTATAAAGCTGCACACATGGAAATAGTAAAGTGAGAAATAAGAGGTTTAAAAAAAGATTTACAATTGTATACAAATAGATTAGTGGAAGAAAACAACAACAAATTAAGCATGGTTTTCACACACCCAGCTTACCTACTTTTCAAGTTGGGTGGATGTTTACTTTACTTTTTGGATTTTGTTAGGATGTTGCTGAAGTGCTTACTACTACACACACTGATAGAAGCAAAACACCAGCATTTTAAATACAATAGATTGACTTTTTAGGATACCAGTAATACAAATACAAATTTTCAAGAAAAAGAAAAGTAACATTTCCAAGAAAAAATAGACATGACCTTATAGATTAGAACAATGTACAGTTATGTATAATTTTCAAAGAAAAGGACAAATGTTAGTCCAAGTCTTTATCTTGAAATAGACAAAAGGAATTTCAAAGTTACTTAGTCATTCTTTACGAAAGAACAATAAAATTGTGAATTCTGGCCTCTGAGACTTCATAATTAACTCCATTTCCTCAGCCCCCACCCTTTTTCTTCAAGCCCAGACATCCCACCCCACCATTCCTTGAAGGCCAGAGGCCAACTTGGTCACTTTGCAAGCTTCCTGATTATGACACCAGGCTGGGCTTCCTTCCATTCTCTTATAGTCCTTAGAAAGCCAAAAACTGGACAGGATCCTGAGACCCCCCCCCTCCCCCAGTTTAACCTCTTCATTTAATTTGGAATTAAAAATTAAATGACATAATTGATTCTTGACCTCATTTTGTATGAAAACACAGTTTCTGTATTTTATATTGTTACTAGGGCCCGGCACACAAAAATTTTTGCACTTGGAGGGTTCCCTCAGCCCAGCCTGTGCCCTCTCACATTCTGGGACGCCTCGGGGATATCCACCTGCTGGTGTGCCTGGCCAGCCTGGGTGAGGGGCTGATGGCTGTTTGTAGGCTGGCCAAGCCCTCCAGTGGGGACCCTCACCCCATGGGTGTGTGGACAGCCTGGGTGAGGGACTGAGGGCCATTTTCAGGCTGGCCACAGTTCCTTCAGGGTTTGGGTCCCTGCTGGCATGCCTAGCCAGCCTGGGTGAGGGGCTGAGGGCTGTGTGCAGTCTGGCCACAGCTCCCATTGACTCAACATCCCAGCAAGGCTGGCTGGAAGCAGGTTTCTGGGGTTTATTTGTCTTCTATAATTGAAACGTTGTTGCCTTGAATGAAGGCCTAGTCAGGCAATGAAGCTTCCTGTTTGCTTCAGCCCCATGACTTCTATAATTGAAACATTGTTGCCTTGAGCAGAGGCCCAGCCCGCCTAGGCAGGCAGTTGCGATGTAAGCCTCCTGTTTGCTCTAGCTCCGTGGCTGCCGACTTCCATCTTGGCTGGGTTAATTTGCATATAGCCGCTCTGATTTGGCTGGGGGCATGGTTTGGTTGGTGGGTGTGGCTTAGATGTCTCAGAGTGATGGTTAATTTACATATAACTCTTTTATTAGATTAGATATTTTGCCCTGTGCTTTAATTATGCATGATCTGATTTATTTGCCCAGTTCTATGGGGACAAACACTGTAGCTGCTGGCCTCTGAAGTACACATGTGTCTAGTTCATGAGGGACACATGTTTGTCTCTTGAAAGAGAGTCTTTGACATGATTTGGAGTGTAATGAAATTCCTGTTTTTTTCCTGCCTCCCCTAATTCATCTTCAGTATTTTGATACAGATGAATATGATTATGATAAACATTGAGGCAAGACTTGAAAGGACCATAAAGGAAAGAACTTCTCACACAAGGATGGCTATGATAAGTAATCTTTAAAATGGAGCCCAGACTCCTGGTATTCATGCCTTGTGTAATCCTACACCAGAGGGCTGTTCAGTGGCACAAGTAGACTATTGCAGCAGTAGTGGCCCAACATACATTCAAAAGTAGGCTATACAAAAATACTTCAGCTTCTAAGTTTCCTCTCTCTCCCTCTTCCCTTCGCTTTCTCTCTCCCCCACCCCTTCTCTTTCTCATTACTTGCTCAGTGGGAGGCAAGTAGCCATACTGTCAGAAGCCCATTTGCTAAGGAAGTGAAGTTTCTGGCTATTCGCCAGTAAGGAATTGAGGCCTCCTGCCACCAACCACATGTGTGATGTTGAAAAAGTGTTGTCCTGTCATGCTTTCACACTAGACTATAACCCTAAGCAACAGGTTGACTGGAACCTCCTACAGAGAATTTGAACCACGCAGTCAGCCCATTATTAATTCCTGAACTATAGAAATTATAGGATAATGTTGTTTTAAGCAACTAAGTTGGGGGATGTTTATTGAGATCAAGTGTATTCAAATTCAAGCAATCTAACTTCAGAGTCCATGCTCCTAAACATATATAACACTGACTTTCTTCCTCTTTTGTTGTTCCTTCTGTGGAAAGGATAGCTGTCATTTATTATTTCTCTTGTCCACAGCAGATGTCTTTTCTATATAGAATTACAGAAATTTTTGACTTCTGACTGAGGTAGCAGTTACAGTTTTTCTTATTCAATTCTAAAAATAAGTCAAATACAATTATTTAAAGTGCATATGAAAATATAAACTGTAAGTATTCTCACTCTGTATCATTCAGCACGATCACCCGAGGAGCCTGTGGAAAATGTAGGTTGCTGATGTACCCAAGATTCTAATTCATAAGATTTGGCGGCACGGCCCAGAAATCTTCATTTTTCATCAGCACCCTGAGATATTATGATGCAGATGCAGACGCAAAGTACCGCACTTGGAGAAGTGACTTTTTCCATTCATTTTGGTAGCCAATACTTCTAAACATTCTTCCTGTGTTTGGGAATTCCCTATATTATGAGTCAGGGCCTCCCAGACTTGCTCCTCAGGCTTCTGTGCAGGCAGAAGCATGCTTTCTCAGCCTCACTGGCAGCTAAGGCAAAGCGGCTGTGATGTAGACGGCCAACCAGACACAACCACGTAGGCCTCCAGCAGAAGGAAACGCTGTCCTGAACCCACGGTGCAAGCAGACACCGCCCGGCTTCTGAGATGGCAGAGGAAGCATTTCTACTGGTAGAGGGCAGAACTCAGGATCAAAAGATGATTTCCAGTTCTGACTGGTTTGGCTCGGTGGATAGAGCATCAGCCTGTGGACTCAAGGGTCCCAGGTTCGATTGTGGTCAAGGGCATGTACCTTGGTTGCGGGCACATCCCCAGTAGGGAGTGTGCAGGAGGCAGCTGATTGATGTTTCTCTCTCATCCATGTTTCTAACTCTCTGTCCTTCTTCCTTCCTCTCTGTAAAAAAATCAATAATATATATATATATATATATATATATATATATATATATATATATATATATTTTTTTTTTTTTTTAAAAAGATGATTTCCAGTGCCATGCCTTGGATTCTCTTTATTTTTATATATTAAACCTTTTTATTTTATTGTGACAAGAACATGAGATTTACAAGTTTTTAAGTATATAATACATGATTGCTGATTATATATGCAATGTTGTATAGCAGATCTCTAGGGTTTATCCATCTTGCTTAACAGAAACATTGTGCTATATAGTCAGTGGGACCACTGCATTTTTCACTGGAGTGGTTCTAGCTGGAAGAAGATTTGAGCTCTATTTCTGGATGCATTACTTACAAGTCTATTTCTCTGGCCTTTCTAGAGAATCTATGAAACTGTTAACTATTTTTCAATAAATTCTGTGTTTTCTTAAACTTACTGAGGAGAGTTTTTTTGTTTGTTAGTTTGTTTGCATCTTAAGAACCCTGATGACAACTGCTGATATAAAGTATTTTAAGCCTTGAAACCCTCTTTACTATCATTATTCCTAACACTAGAGACCCAGAGCGCGAATTTTATGAACGGGGGCATCTGTCAGCCCAGCCTGCGCCTTCTCGTAGTCCCGGACCCCTCAGGGGATGTCTATCCGCCAGGGCATAGGGCCTAAGCCAGTAGGCAGACATCCCTCTCACAATCCAGGACCCTTGCTCCTTACTGCCTACCTGCTCCTTACTGCTCAGCTCACTGCTCTTTAGTGAAGCCACAGAGGCAGGAGAAACTCTCACCACTGCCACTGCACTTGCCAGCCATGAGCCAGGCTTCTGGCTGAACAAAGCTCCCCCTGTGGGAGCTCACTGACCACCAGGAGTCAGCTCCTGAATTGAACATCTGCCCCCTGGTGGTCAATGAGCATCATAGCAAGTGGTCATTCTGTAACAGTTGCTTAAGCTTTTATTATATAGACAGTAAAGTTCATGCTTAATTGATGTAATTCTTCTGCTTTGGTCTTGGTTTATGCTGGTTGCTCTATATTGTAAATGTATAAATACGTTTAGCTGCATAGATTTTAGGCCTTGTGCTCATTATTTTAGGTATAAATTTCTAGAACATGGTGTTCTCCTCTCTTTGGCTGGTTTTGAAAAATCCTGAGCACTTTAACATATACAAGTAACTCATTTATTATAAGATAAAATCACTGTTTCAATAGGGTCTCAAGTTAACATTAAGATTTTGAAGCCCAATTAAATGCTTGAGACATTACTAGATATAACAATTTCCATATAATAAAAAAATAACTTAAACATTGCTGTAGAGTTCACTGTAATAAAATTTGACTTTTAACACAGTTTGAGCCAGTCCTTACAAAGAACAGAAGGACAGAGAAATGTAGCAAACTGAAGCTGAAGGAAGCTTGTTTGTTTACAAGTCATCAGATTAATCATAGGCCACTCTGGGTAAGGCTCCCTTGGAGTCTGTCTTTATTTAGACAAAGACTCATGACAGAGTATATGAGTCAGAGGAAACCTTCAGAGCCTCAGTACACTGCAGTGATGTTTCAAATGCTGTTAATTTGGGGACATAAAGGCAAGAATTGTCTAATAGTTTATTATAATACTAGAGGCCCAATGATGGGATTCGTGCAATGGTGGGGTGTATGGCTTGCAGGGATTGCCTCGCTCATCCCGGTTAGCTGAGCGGCTGTGGACCTGCCCTCTGAGTTGCTACTCTCTGGTCTGGCATCTTTAGTGGTCGGAGCACTTGCTTCTCCAGGGGACCCAGTCAAGGCCGAGCCCAGGGACAATAGCACTGAGAAGCAGCGGAGTAGGTTTCAGTGCTGCAGCAGCCATGAACCCGCCTCCCAGACTCCGGGGTCAGCCCAGTGGCAGTGCTGCATGGCCTGTGGGTGTCTGGAAGAGGTGGCAGGGAGTGAGGAGGAGGAGCCTTGGGCGAGGAGGCAATGATAGCTGCCTGGTTCCGGCCTGTTGGCCCAGGGTTCACAGTGGGAGCAGCAGCTCATCTTGGCCAGCTAAGTGGCGCTCCCACTGTGGAAGAGCACTGACCACCAGGGGGAAGCTCCTGCATTAAGCGTCTGCCACCTGGTGGTCATTACGCATCATAGTGACTGGTTGACCGGTTGTTCTGGTCATTCTGCCGTTTGGTCACTGGACTTTTATTATATAGGATAGTGGAATGAGTGCTGTTGAGTAAGCTAAGGTAGTTCCTCAAGTAGTGCAAAATATAGGCTAAAAACAGAAATTTATGAAGCTTTTGCTTCTTAAAGTAGCTATCTTTTCAATTATTACTCTGAAGGTTCACTTTCTTTTGCTACAAATCAGTGTACCCATATTTCTTACATAGATATAATATGCCTAGATAAAATAACAGAAATATTTGGAGCATAAACTAGGTTCAGTATTCTGAAACTCCAATAATTCTCAGCATAACAAAATATCAGACTTGGTATATATTGTGAATATGGGGTTCTGGTTAGTAAAAAAACGTTCTGTGGTTAAAATATCTGTGATGCTGGGGCTGTGTTTCTTCTTTTGAGTTTCTGCCAGTGGGGGTAGGGCCATAGAGAGAGGCTGTAAATCTGGGTGAGCGGGAAGAGGTGTCTTTCTTTAGACAGGAGCAGTTTGTTCTAGTGGCTGCTTATTCAATACTCTCAGAAGCAGCTTAGCATTCTCCCTCAGCACCCCAACCAGCTGACAGGGCCTTTCCCCAGAGATGAAGTTCCAGCCCTGAGGACTGTCCTCAAAGGTCCTGAAGCACCAGCACCAGCAGGGCTTCTGTCTCTGAGGTCCAAGTTTTTACTCCACAGGCCCTTCCTCAATCTTCTATACTTCAGTAATTTCATCGTGTTTCCTTTGATCCTCCAGCTCTAGGAGTGGTAGCTGCAACACAGCAGTTGGTGCCTTTGAGTTCCCTTTTTGCCTTTAAGACCCCACAATACATGGCCAGCAATTTCTTATATTAAATTCTCTTCTAAAAAGCTCATGTGGTTCCTACCTCCTGAGTGAGAGAGATGGGCTTCAGGCTTTCTCCAGCCTCAGATATGGGAACATTGAAATCAGTCACTGGCTTGAATCTCAGGAAACATTTTCATAACAAACATATTGAAGTTAGATTGATGCAAATATGTTTGATACTGATATGTTTTAGCAAGTTTAAACTTCCACAAGTTTAAAGAAATATATTCTCGATGTATTATACTTTCCCTTTGGAAAGCTCTGAACCAAGAAATCATAGAATTTTGGATCCTTAGGAGACACTAAAGATCATCTAATTAAAATTTCTGATATAGAAATGAAATGGAATCCAGAAAGCTGAGGTTACTCACCAAATTCATACTGCTTATTAGTAGTAAAGACAGGACTTGTATACAGATCTCTCATATGACTTACAGAAACTCACAAAAATGTCTCAGTGGAAGGAGTGACAAAAATAATACCCTTGGGACATTTGAACAAATTCTCTTGCTGAAGACAATCAGAAAACCTGAAAAACTATTTTAAAAATCTTCTTGAAGGTATAAAAAAGCCAACTGGGATAAAACCTAATCAAGCCAAATAAAAATAAAACTGAAACCTCATGGGGCTAGGAAGACAAAAATATGTGTGCAAAGCTCACCCAGTGTGGAAGGCTTCAATCTTTGACTGAGACCAAAAAAAGATGACCACTAGGAGAAAGATAAATTGGTCTTCAATGGATTGTAACTCAGTTTTAAAAAATTTGTGTGACACTAAAAATTAATATTTCTCATACTGAATTAAGATAATCTAAAAGTATTTGTATACCCAGGTGACTGAAAGAAGAAAAAAAAAAACTTCTCTGGAAGATAAGGTCTTATAATTTCTATGTTTTTCAAATACAATGTCTAGTACAAAAACAAACAAACAAACAAAAAACAAAACAAACAAAACAACAACAGAAAAAAACAAGAAATATCCAGGCACAAAAAAAGAGACAACATAATGAAAACTGCAAAAACATATGAAAAAAGTCATAAACACAGAAGGACTCCAGATGGTACAATTACCAGACACACTCTTTAAAATAACTATGCTTACTATGTTCAAAGGAGAAAAAAAAAATTGAAAATGTTGGAAGAGAATTGCAAAGTATGGAAAATGACAAAGAATATTGAAAAATAAACAAAACAGAAATAATATGACTGAAATATATAAAACAAAAATTATGAGCTCAATAAATGGGTATAAGAGCAGTGTTGACATGGATAAATTAATAGTGCTCTCACTGGTTTGGCTCAGTGGATAGAGTGTCAGCCTGTGGACTCAAGAGTCCCAGGTTTGATTCTGATCAAGGATATGTACCTTGGTTGCAGGCACATCGCCAGTGGAAGGTGTGCAGGAGGCAGCTGATTAATGTTTCTCTCTCATTGATCTTTCTAACTTTCTATCCCTCTTTCTTCCTCTCTGTAAAAAATCAATAAAATATATTTAAAAAAAGAAATTATTAGTGAAGTGGAAGATAAAACAGAAGAAAAAATATATCTAATCTAATAAAAGAGTAATATGCAAATTGACCCTCACCCAAGCCACGCCCACCGCCCAAGCCACACCCACCAGCCAACCAGAGAAAATGTATGCAAATTAACCAGCTGAGGTGCAGCCGGCAGCCACAGAGCTAGAGCAAACAGGAGGAAACTGCCTGCCTAGGCCAGCTGAGGCCTCCGCTCAAGGCAACAAAGTTTCAGTTATAGAAGAAAAATAAACCCCAGAAACCTGCTTCCAGCCAGCCTCGCTAGGACGTTGGGTCAATGGGAGCTGTGGCCAGCCTGCAAAAGCCCTCAGCTCTTCACCCAGGCTGGCCAGGCATCCCAGTAGGGACATGAACCCTGAACGGTCTGTAGGCAGCCTGAAAATGGCCCTCAGCCCCTCACCCAGGCTGGCCAAGCATCCCAGTAGGGACCTAAAACCTGAAAGGGCTGTGGGCAGCCTGAAAATGGCCCTCAGCCCCTCACCCAGGCTGGCCGGGCACCTCAGTAGGGACCCAAAACCTGAAGGGGCTGTAGGCAGCCTGAAAACAGCCCTCAGCCCCTCACCCAGGCTGGCCACACCCGCATGGGGTGAGGGTTCCCACTGGGGGGCTTGGCCAGCCTGCAAACAGCCATCAGCCTCCTCACCCAGGCTGGCCAGGCACGCCAGCAGGTGGACATCCCCCAAGGGGTCCCAGACTATGAGAGGGCACGGGCCGGACCGAGGGACGACTCCCGAGTGCACAAATTTTTGTGCACCAGGCCCCGTGTGTGTGTGTGTGTGTGTGTGTGTGTGTGTGTGTGTGTAGGAATAAACAACAGAGAATAAAACAGAAAATACAGAAGTGAGGATTAGAAGGGAAATATTCCAAAATAGAGCACTAGAGATGCAGGAAGAAGTAAAAAAAAATAATGAGCATAGTAAATATGTAGGTAAATCTAAAGCAAAATTAACTGTTCAAAGCAATACTGTTAATGTTTGTTACTCGTTAAAATATGTATAGAATTACAATTCCCACTCTCTCCAGCCCCCTTGAAAAAGAGGAATTAAAATTGAAAGGAGGAGGAGGAGAAAAGGGAAGAGGAAAAGGGGGAAGTGGTGGAGAAAAAGTCCTAAAACATGGCTCAATCAGGCATTCCCTCAAGTTCTGACTTTCACGAAGTGCCCTTGCAACTTTCTTTTTCGTTTTATTTATTTTTTAAATTAAAGCTTTATTGTTGAAAATATTACATATGTCCTTCCTTTTTCCCCATTGACCTCTTCTAGCTGCCCTCCCACCCCCGGCATCCCAGGCTTTCACCATTCTATTGTCTGTGTCCATGGGTTATGTATATAAACATATAAGTTATTTGGTTGATCTCTTCCCACCTACCCATCCTCTATTGCCTTCCATTTGCAGTTCAGCAGTCTGTTCCATGCTTCCATGTCTCTGTATCTATTTTGTTCAACAATTTACTTTGTTCATTAGATTCCACATATGAGTGAGATCATGCGATACTTCTCTTTCTCTGACCAGCTTATTTTGCTTAGCATAATAATCTCTAGGTCCACCCATGCTGTTGCAAATGGTAAGAGTTCCTTTTTAGTATATCTGTGTAGTATTCTATTTGTAAATGTGCCTCAACTATTTTATCCACTCATCTGCTGATGGGCACTTGGACTGTTACCAAATTTAGCTATTCTAAATGGCGCTACTATGAACATAGGGGTGCATATAATCTTTCTGATTGGTATTTCTGGTTTCTTAGGGTACATTCCTAGAAATTGGATCATTGGGTCAAATGGGAGTTCCATTTTTAATTTTTTGAGGAAACTCCATACTGTTTTCCACAGTGGCTGCACCAGTCTTCATTCCCACCAGCAATGCACAAAGGTTCCCTTTTCTCCACATCCTAGCCAGCACTTGTCATTTGTTGATTTGCTGATGGTAGACATTCTAATAGGTGTGGTTGATACTTTATTGTCATTTTAATTTACATCTCTCAGATGATTGCTGACTTTGAGCATCTTTTCATATGTCTCCTGGCTTTCTGTATGTCCACTTTGGAAAAGTGTCTATTTAGGCCCGTTGGCCATTTTAATAGGATTATATGTCTTTCTTTTGCTAAGTTGTCTGAGTTCCTTATATATTTTTGAAATTAACCCCTTATTGTATGTATCATTAGAAAATATGTTTTACCATGCAGTGGGCTCTATTTTCATTTTATTGGTGGTTACTTTTGCTGTGCAGAAGCTTTTTATTTTAACGAAGTCCCATTTGTTTATTTTCTCCTTAGTTTCCTTTGCCTTAGGAGATGTATTGGTAAACATTGCTATGAGAGATTTCTGAGATTTAGCTGCCTATGGTTTGTTCTAAAATTTTTATGGTTTCACAAATTATGTTTAAATCCTTTATCCATTTTGAGTTTATTCTGTGTGGTGTAAGTTGGTGGTATAGTTTCATTTTTTTGCATGTACCTGTCTAATTTTCCCAACACCATTTATTGAAGAGACTGTCTTTACACCATTGTATTCTCTTTTCATCTTTGTCAAATATTAATTGAGCATAATGTCTTGGGTCAACTTTTGAGCTCCTTGTTCTGTTCCATTGATTTACATGCCTGTTCTAGTGCTAGTACCAGGCTGTTTAGATTACAGTGTCTTTGTAGTAAAACTTGAAATCTGATATTGGGATCCCTTAAACTTTGTTCTTCTTTCTCAAGATTTCTGTTGCTATTCGAGGTTTTTATTGGCTCCATATAAATTTTTGGAGTGTTTATTCTAGACCTGTGAAATATGCTGTAGGTATTTTAATAGAAATTGCATTGAATCTATAGAGTGTTTTGGGTAGTGTGGACATTTTAATGATGGAGTCTACCAACTCATAAACATGGTATATTCTTCCATTTGTTTATATCTCCCTCTATCTCTTTTTTTTTAATGTCCTTTAGTTTTCTGAGTACAGATCTTTTACCTCCTTGGTTAAGTTTATTCCTAAGTATCTTAATTTTTGTTCCAATGGTAAATGGAATTATATTTTTAGTTTCTTTTTCTGAGACCTCATTATTTGTGTGTATTAATTTTCTCCTTAGTTACTTCCATAGATTTCTGGGTGTTAATTTTGTATACTGCTACCTGGTGGAATTCATTTATTAAATCTAATAGTTTTTTAATGGAGTCTTTAGGGTTTTTTTATGTACAATATCATGTCATCTGTGAATAATGACAATTTTTCTTCCTCATTTCCAATTTGGATTCCTTTTATTTTTTTCTTCTTATCTGATTGCTATGGCTAGGATTTCCAATACTAGGTTGAACTAAAGTGGTGAAAGTGGGCATCCCTATCTTGTTCCTGTACTTAGGGGAAATGGTTTTAGTTTTTGCCCAATAAATATGATGTTCTATGTAGGTTTGTCCTATATGGCTTTTATTATGATGAGGTATATGATCCCTCTATTCTCATTTAGCTGAGGGTTTTCATCAGAAAAGGATATTGGGTTATGTTGAATGCTTTTCTGTGTCTATTGATATGATAATGAAATTTTTGTATTTCAATTTGTTTATGTGATATATCACATTTATTGACTTGTGAATATTGTACCAGCCTTGCATCTCTGGAATAAATACCACTTGGTCATGGTGTATGATCTTTTTAATGTATTGCTGGATCTGATTTGCTAAAATTTTGTTGAGGATTTTAGCATCTGTGTTCACCAGGGATATTGGCCTATAATTCTTTTTCTTTGTAGTGTCTTTATCTGGTTTTGGAATTAGGGTAATGCTGGCTTCATAGATAGAGCTTTGAAGTGTTCATTACTCTTTTATTAAAAAAAATTCTTTAGTTTTGTGAGTGATACAGATGCCCTCTGTTTTACCCCCATTGCCATTCTCAACCCAGATCCTGCCCTGCTCCACATCAGGTCTTGACCACCCTATTGTCTGTGTCCATAGTTAATGCATATATGCATATAAGACATGGGTTTAATCTCTCCTTGACCCCCTAACCCCCTTCCCTCTGAGAATCAGCAGTCTGTTCCATTTCTGTGCTGCTGATTCTATTTTATTCACCTGTTTATTCTGTTCATTCGATTTCTTATTCATTTATTTTGATTTTTAGATTTAGTTGTTGAAATATATGTATTTATTGTATTTTTATTTATTCTTAATATTTTTATCTTTTTTCTTCTTCTTTTTCCTGTTCTTAAAAAACACCCTTCAACATTTCATGTAATACTGATTTGGTGGTGATGAACTCCTTTAGCTTTTTCTTGTCTGTGAAGTTCTTTATTAGACCTTCAATTCTAAATGATAGCTTTGCTGGGTAGATTAATCTTGCTTGTAGGTCCTTACTATTCATCATTTTGAATATTTCTTGCCATTTCCTTCCAGTTTGCATAGTTTTGTTGAGAAATCAGCTGACAGTCACATGGGTATTCTCTTGTATATAACTAATTGCTTTTCTCTTGCTGCTTTTAAGATTTTTTGTCTTTAGCCCTTGGCATTTTAATTATAATATGTCTTGGTGTGGTCCTCTTTGGGTTCCTCTTGTTTGAGATTCTCTTTGCTTCCTGAACTTGTAAGTTCATTTCTTTCACCATATAAGGAACATTTTCTGATATTATTTCTTCAAATAGGTTTTCAATAGCTTTCTCTCTCTCATCTTCTGGCACCCCCATAAGGTGAATATTGGTATGTTTTCAGTTGTCCCAGAGGCTCCTTAAGCTATCCTCATATTTTTGGATTCTTTTTTCTTTTTGCTTTTCTGATAGGGTGTCTTTTGTTCCTCATATTTCAAATTATCAATTTGATTCTCATAATCCTCTATTCTACTATTGAATTCCTGTATATTATTCTTTATTTCAGTCAGTGTATGCTTAATTTCTGACTGGTCCTTTTTCATGTGTTTGGCATTTTTACTAAGATCCTTGAAAGTTTCACTAAGTTATTTGCATGTCTCATGAAGATTCTGGAGTAACCTTATAATCGTGGTTTTCAACTCTGTAACCAGTAGTTTGCTTGCTTCCATTTCTTTCATTTGTGACATGTTTCTTTGTCTCCACATTTTGGCTGTTTCTCTGTGTTTTTGTTTTGCTTTTGTTTGTTTTTTTTTAATGTATTTGATAGAGCTGCTATATTTCCTGGAGTTGGTAGTGGCCTTGTGTAGTAGGTGTCCTATAGCCAGTGGCTTAGCCTCCCCAGTCACCTGAGCTGGGCACTCTAGGTGTGCCCTTTTGTGGACTGTGCTCACAGTCTTGTTGTAGTGGAGACTTGCTTGATGTTGGTGTCACTGGCAAAAATTGACCTTTAGGCCAATTGGCTTCGAGGACCAGCTGCAACTACAGTGAGAGAGTTGCTGTGCAGGAAACACTATTATGGAACAAGACTTGCTTCAGTGGGGCTTTGGTGCTCACTGAGTCTTCCCCTTGGGTGTGTCATTTATGGTTGTGTAGAGTTGTAATCATGTATGGTTGGATGCTGTCCACCAGATGCACTGGCTCTTAGGTCTCCAGGGAGGTGCAAACTCAGCCAATGCCTGGGGCCACTCATCAGGAGCTACAGAGAGATTTGAAGATTCCTCCTATTTGTATTAGTATTGCTACCCCAACTTTAAGTTTATTTATTTATTTTAATTTTCATTTGTCTGGAAATTTTTTCCATCCCTTCATTTTAAGTCTGTGTTTGTCATTTGTTCTGAAGTGGGTCCCTTGTAGATAGCATATATATGGGTCATATTTTCTTATCCATTCAGCTCCATTCATGTCTTTTTATTGAAACATTCAAACCATGTACATTTAAGATTATTATTGATAGGTACTTATTTATTGCCTTTCTTATTCTCTATGCCTGTGTTCTTCCCTTTCTCTTTATTTCTTCTTACAAAAGTCCTTTTTGTATTCTTACAGTGCTTATTTGGTGGTAGTAAACTTTTTTAGCCTTTTTTTTTCTGTGAAGCTCTTTATTTCAACTTAGATTTTTGAATGATAGGTTTGCTGGATAGAGTAGTCTTGGATTCAGTTCCTTGGTTTTCATTACCTCATATACTTCATGGCATTCCCTTCTGGCCTGAAACTGTCCATCCCTTCTCTATTGAGAAGTCAGCTGACAGGCTAATGAGAACTGCCTTGTAGTTAACTTTCTGTCTCTCTTTTGCAGCCTTTAAGATTCTTTCTTTGTTTTTAATGTTTGCCATTTTAATTAAGATGTGCCTAGGTAGGGTCTTTTGGGGTTCATCTTGCTTGGGACTCTGTGTCTCCTGTACTTGAGTGACATTTTCCTTCACCAGATTAGGGAATTTTTCTGCCATTATTTCTCCAGACAGGTTCTCTATTCCTTGCTTAGGTTCTTCTCCTTCTGGTCCTGCTATGATGCAAATATTTTTACATTTCATGTTTTCCAAAGCTATCTTAAGCTGTCCTGTTTTTATTTTTTTTTTCTCACTTACTGCTCTGAATAGGTGCATTTTCTACCTTGTCTTCTGATTCACTGACTCAGTCTTCAGTTTCTTCTAATATACTCTTGAATACTTCCAGTGTGTTTTTTATTTCAGCAATGTTGTTTCTCACTTTCAATATATTCTTATTTATTCTTTAAACCTCTTTTTTCATGTTGGTTAGCTCTCAGTAAGTCCCTTAGTATTCTCATTAATATCCTTATAATTCTCATTAAATAATTCTCACTGAATTGTTTGAACACATTTATTACAATTACTCTGAATTTTTTATCTGACTAATTGCTTGCCTCCATTTCATTGAATTCCTTTTCTGGTGATTCCTACCTTTTCTTTTCTTTTTCATGTGGGGGTTGTTTCTCTATCTCCACATGTTTGCTGTAACTTTCTTCTTGTTTCTATGTATTAGATCAAACTGCTATGCCTCTGAGATTTTATAGGGTGGTCTTATATAGTAAGTGTTTTGTGGGACCCAGAGGTGCAGTCTTTTAGGTTTCCTGAGCTGAGTCCTCTAGAGAAGCCCCTTACTTAAGTTATTTGGGTTTTCCTGATATAGTTGGGTCTTGGATGTTTTTGTCCCATTCATGGATAGTGCCTCCTCTCAGGTTAACTGACTATTTGGCTCAACTCTGACCACATCATGCAAACTTTTGTGGAGATGCTTACTGAACAGAACAACACAAAACATGAAACAGAAGCAACAAAACAAAAATGTACATAAGACCCTACACCACCAATAAAAACAACTACCAGAGAAGAGAGAATTAGGAAAGAGAAAAGAGAGCAAGAATGATAGAAAAAAAGAAAGAAAATATATGAGGAGAAAACAAACAAAAACAACAACAAATAAACAGGAAAAGCACAAACAAATACAAGAAAAAGGGGGGCACAATATGTAGATGCAGAGCTGATATAAAGAAAATAAGAATACAAAATTAGAGGAATGGGGGAGGGAAAACAGTTTAAAATAAAGGAGGGAGAAAAAAATGAAAATACAAGAAAAAAATTGAAAAGTAAAATAGAAGAGAAAGCAGATAAACCTAAAACAGAAAAGGCAAAAAGATGAGAAAGCAGGTGAATAAAAAAAAGGAAGGAAAGAAAAAAATTAAGTGGTAAAAGATGCAAGAAGAAAAAAATTGAGTAGAAAAAGAGAAGAAGAAAATGAGATGTATGGATGAAACAACAGAGACTAGACTAATAACAAGTCAATAAAGAAGATAGATAAAGAAAATAAATTTTAAAAAGGGAAAAAAGAAAGGAAAGAGAAAAACTAAAAAAGAAAAGAGAAGAAAAGAGAGAGAAAAAGAAGAAGAAAAAAGTGGGTTCGTTTCAGCCGAGTTTAATGCTCCATGGAAGCTCACTTTGCATTCCTCTCTTCTGTTCTGTCTGTGAATTCTGGGTTCCCTGTGAGGCACTTAGGTGCTAACCACTGTCAGGCATTGTCCTTTGCCTTTCAGCAATCTGCTTGAAGCTCCAAGTGATCCACCAATCCATTGCTTTTGTCTGCTTCCACAGGCCTTGGCTGCAAGCAAGAGGGACCAATTTGCCCTCTAAAGTAGGTTTGTTAGTAGCATCGGGCCCAGGGCTGGGTCAGCAAACTTCCCCAGGTTCCCTGGGCTCCACCTCTGCCTGCCTCTGTCTGCTAGTCAGCTGTCAATCTTAACCACTAAAAACTCTGTTTCTGAAAGGGCTTTTGGCAGAGGAGGCTCTGTTAAACTTTCAGGGAATATGGTGGGTGTGTTTCCCTGTCCCAGACCTATTCCTCCGTGGGTGGTCCAACATGTTACTATACCCTTTGTTGGACAGAGATCCTTGTATGGATACCAATAGTGTCAGCTGGAAACTTGGAGTTTTTATCAGTTCTCCCATGTGGGGAAAGTGCCAGTCTGGTTTCCAGGATAGTGGGGTGGATGGCCCCCTCCCCCAATCCAGTCACTGAGGGCTCTTTGAGAGTCTTTAAACCTGTCATTTGGCCTCTGCTTTTGTTTCGGCAGCTTTTCTTTTTCATCCTCCAGACTCTCTTTTGCAGAATTTGAAATTAGGTTCCAGAAGTATATAGTAAGCCCAAGAATAGAGGTACAAATGTTTCTTGTTCCATGAGAATAATAAAAAGAGTTATTATTATTATTAAGTGCTTACTGTATTCCAAGAACTGTTGTACATGCTTCACAAATACTAACTTATTTAATTCTCATAACAATGTGTGAGGTAGAACACTCACAACTCTACACATCACAGTCTGTTTTATAGATGAAGAAAGTGAGGCAAAAAGTAAAGTTAATAAATTACCGAAGTGACTCCGCTAGAGTGGGGATGAGGGCTAGAATTTGAAGCACTTTGCATTGTTTCTGCTCACAAATCTTCTTTCGCCTTCACCATTCACATTCCTCACATACAATAATCTCTGCAACCTCAAGTTAGATAGCTCCACTCTCTCTGCCAGGAAAAGTCTCTTGTGTGAGTTTTTAGCTGACACTAACTCTGGTTGCATTAGTTTTTATGTCAGGGCACCTTGTGTGGATCACTAACATTGGAGGGTGGAGAGGGTGCCAGCATCTATTTGGTTGATGGTTGTCAGGGTGATTGCAGAGAAACTAACCCTGAGGCATGAGAAAAGTCATGGTGGTCAGTGTTATTCTTCTAATGTAGGTTCTATGGGACCTCGGGCAGAAAGCAACCATTGTGCTCTCTGGTCATATGATGATAAAAAACAGAGAAAGACCAAGTTCCATTTGTTTTTGTAGCATAGGATGAGGTCTGCCAATTTTGACTAATGACAAGAGGTCATTTCATGGAGGTAATTCTGTTGGTCTCTTGTGAGACAAGACAAAAGTTACTTATGGGTTCTTTATTGGTTTCCATTTATGTGTCTTAGAGGACAACATGCATCCTTATAATACCTCATATTTGAATTGAAATGAATTGAATTGAACATTATTGAAATTAGAGGAAAGGAGGAAAGAATGTAGCTAAGAGTTGACCATTTGTTGGGAGCTCCTTTTCTACTTCCATCATTTAATTTGGTGGTATGAGGTGTTTATGACTTTTATTGGGGATATATCAATTGCTTTATTGAGCCCCTCACCACTCATAAACTCCCTGATTCCTCCCTGATAAATAATCTCCTTTGCTTAGAAAAGGACTTACCCTGCCCAGTGTGAGGCTGACTTCTCTGTCTCAATGTTCCCATTAGGTACTATGGTCTCAGAGAATTGGATGAGGTCTTTACGCTGAGGGCCACTGGAAAAAAAAAGTAATTATATTGGACATTTTATTATGTGGTATTTTTGTTGTTGTTGTTTGGTTGGCTGGTTTCAGAGAGGTAGGGAGAGGTAGAGAGAGATAGAAACATCAGTGATGAGAGAGAATCATTGATAGGTTGCCTCCTGCACACCCCACACTGGGGATTGAGCCAGCAATCTGAGTATGTGCCCTTGACTGAAATCAAACCCGGGACCCTTCAGTCCACAGGTTGATGCTCTATCTACTGTGCCAAACCAGCTAGAGCAGGCATTTTATTATGAATGAACATCTGGAACACTCTTTCCACAGATAGCTGCATGGCTGGAGCCCTCCACTCCATTAGGTCTTTGTTAAATGCCACCTTCTCTGTGAGGTTCTATTCTGTTTAAACCTGCAAGCCTGGCCCTGCCCATAGGCCTTTCTACACCACACTGTTCTAGTTTCTCTAGAGTACTTATCACTCACTGTACACTATACTAACTTCCATCATTGGTTATTTGTCTATTCCCATCTCTTGTCTTCACAAGAAAAGAGTTTTTATTTTGTTTTCTGTTATATCCTCATAGCACAGAACAGGGCCTGGAACTTAGCACACATTTGACAACTGCCTGGTGAGTGAATGATTGTATACACTTCATAAATTAACCCAAAGTTAGTCTCCTTGATTCACATATAAATGTACATTTTGAAGGATAAGCATTTCTATGCCCTAGCCCTATCTATACTTTTTGCATATAAATATTTTGTAGCCTTTGAGAATCCTGAAATGTTAGGAGTTATACTTATCACTAATTAAGCCTCATCCAGGGCATCCAGGACATCTTACCTTCATGGAACAAGTTGGTCTCTCACACCATGGCCATGACCTCTAGGGGCAAAGTATATTTACCTTCTCTTTGTCTCCCATCCTACAACATGTTTTTTGCTTCCGTGGCACATTAAGTCATTGACCTCTTACCTCCCTGACAAAGGAAGTGACCTGGATTTCACAGGGAGACCCAGAGGAGCCAAGTGTGCTGGGGGAGGCACATGGCCAGCCCTCAGGCTGGGATGTGTGACGGGAGCTGAGCCTGAAGGCAGCTCAGGGAAGCAGGAAGGACTGGGATCCGGCCAGAAACTCCCCAGGAGACTGGTCTTTGGTCCAAATGTTCTCCACTTTAATGTGACCACAATCAGAGCAGAGGCTTTGAAGGTCTCATACTGTGTGCATAGCTGTGCCTTGTTTATAAGGTAGTTCTCGGCTTGACAAAAGTCCTCATTCCCCTAGAGAAAAGCTTTGCACATAAATAACCAAGTTCGGCAGCATGAGCCTTCCAGACGATCAATGTTGGAAACACAAACAGATGACAGCACCACGACGTGCAGCTCCCTTTTGAAAAAGAACCAGAACGGGTTCATCATCTGCTGGGCCCAATTTTGTGCCAAGGAACACGTCAGTCTTCAGTCATCGCTTTACCTTTTCCTTCAAAACCCTATATAGCAGGGACAAAGGCGGGCCCTCCCTCGGGAAGATCCCTTCGGTTACACATACAGCTTGCGAAGGACACCACTCTTCTTCCACTTGAGTATTTTCCCACCAAACCTGGAACCCACACATCAAGTCCAAATGTGACAAATGTGTTCACTCCCACTGCTGTCACATCAGGGGCCCATCCCCAAACATCCCCTCAAGTGGCCAAAAGATGCTGCTTGGAGAAGCAGGGCACACACTCTGTCTGGGGTTCAAGTAAATGGCACACATCAGACGAATGCAGTCAGTACAGATATTTTGGGCCCCTTCAGGCTTTTTTCTCTTCTTCAAGCTTTAGCATGTGCTCCGGATGCACATCATTGTCTTCTTTGTCCCCTTCATTGTCCCAACAACCTCACACTAGAAACTTCATACAGTTCAGATCCAATCACAGTTTAATAAGCCCACCCTCCCATGCTAGGCCCAGGAAAGTGTATACACTGTACAGAAAAGCCTGTCCATTAAGCTCAGTGATAGGAGAAGAGAGCAGGGGGTGAATTGCCAAGCCATTTTGCTTATTATCTCCTTTTGCTCCTGTTGCTCCGGGCATTCTTGGGGCAATCTCAGCTGAAATCAGTCTTTTAAACCACTTAAGCCAGGCTCCATTTTCTGCTGGTCACACAATTCTGAGAGCCCTGCCCTGTGGCAGTTGAACTCTGGAGGGGCTTTGGGATCCCTCATCTAAGCCAGATGACTTCTGTGGGCCAACATTTACTCTGAGTCAGAGCATCATATTTGTGTTCTCTCTTGCCTGCTTTCCTTCATGCCTCTCCTTTTCCAGGCACAGAGAGAAAGAGAGAGAAAATAAATACTTTAGAAATATTGTGAAATATCATTTAGCTTCATACTAATGTTTTTTTCTGCCCCACTTTCTTTTTCACTATTTCCATCTCTGCTTCTAGGGTTTTACTCTTACATGGGTCTGCATCCCTCCACCCCCAACACCCAGTGAATGTTCCCTACTCCTGTCCATTCCTGATAATGTAACCCTGATCCCCCACTCCCTAATTCCACTAGCTCTCCTTACCTGCAGAGCCCTTTGAACTTCTTTTGAGCATATATCACATCTTTCCTCACAATTTTTGTGATTCTGGAAACTTGCTTATCACCTCTTACAAACTTCACACTCCTGAAGGTAGGAACAGGATTTCGTTCATCTTTGAATCTCCCAAGTGTCTTGTAAAATGCCTTGTTCAATAAATGGGTTTGTTCATCAACTGACTGACCATTTACAATTAGACCTTCTTTTCTTCCTCCATTTACTCTTTCAGTTGCTCTCTAGCATCTTCCACAGAGAGGAACAGATAAATGCAGGAGGTAACACTTGTGCTAGTTTAGTATAAATGCATCAGCACCTCTGGTTAAATATCACTGGACCTAGATATTGTACCTGGTGTGCTCATCAACATGATGGTCAGTGTTGACCTCTATGACAGTAGCATTTGGAGGCCTTAAGGGATGATCACGGGGCCAACAGAATTGACTCAAATCCCGGCTCCCTGACTTGCCACTTGCCTGGGTAAGATGCCTCCTGACCTCAGTTTTATCATTTGTAAAATGGGTACAATAATGCTCATCTTAAAGGTATGTAAAGCACAAAGCATGGTTCTTGGCACAAAGTAGGCCTTGAATAATTTGAGTATATTTTTAGTTTACCATGGGCAGTTATAGTGCTACCAATATGCCAGAATAAAGCTACAGAACAAAGGTAGAGTGGTACAAAACTTCTTGCATGCCTCCATTTTACCACAGACATCCAGGTTCTGCTAATGAAAAAGAGAATATTGACTTTTCCAACAACTCCTTGTTTGTGTTGGACATAATATAAGGCAGCACAGGTCTCTGTTGTCATTCTGGTGCAGATAATTTAGGGCTTTGATTTTGAGAAGTTGCATTTTATAATTACCAGATAGAGTCACATATTGAAGGGTTTAGCTGTCCAAAATAATTCAGAAATTGCACATATTTTAAGGAACTTCAAATTTACAAAGAATACAAGTGGTCCCTGGTAGTGAGGAGTTTATAACATGTTGACAAAATGCCTTCTCACTTCATGAGTGATGATGAGTCAGTCCATGCACTTGGTCTCAATGGCTCTCTTTTCTTCTAGGTGGTTCCATGATTGCAGATCAGCTCCTGGGCCAAAGCTCTATTTCCCTTGGGTAGACTTCCTATAAATATTCAGGCCACTGACTGGGTTTATGCCATGCAAGGTAGAGTAGGGACCAATAACCCCTCCCACCTCCTACCAGAGAGCAGCATCTGACTGACCCATGGCACAGAGGGGAATAAAAGGAAAGAGAAAAGAATGGGAAACAGGTATCAAGAGGAAATGAATGCAAGTTCTTTGTTCAAACATTTCTTAGGTACCCACCTTATGGTAGGCAGTTCTCTAGAGGACACCCAGCGAGATTTTTTTTAAAAATGGAGAAAGCTTTGGCATCCAAGAAAGCCAAGGAAAGAAAGCACTGTTAATTATGTTGAATGCCAATAAGAAAACAAGTCAGGCAAAAACTGAAGTGACCATTGGATTTGATGGTAAGACAATCATTACTGTCCTTGGGGAGAAGAGTTTTAATGGGATGGTAATAGCAGAAACAAAGCTGTGATGGAACGAAGAGCAAATGGGAGATGGGGAATGAAGACACTCAGCTCAGACAAGTTGTTAAGCACCTTTACTGAGAAGAAAATCAGAGTAAAAAAAGCAGTAAAGGGACACATGGACTCAAAGGACAAAATTTTTTGCTTTTCAGATGGGAAATATCTGAACATGAACAAACACAAGTGAGAAAGACTTTTGAATTGGGGATGCTGAAAATACAGGAGGAGGAGAAAAAAAATGAGTTAGTTGAGTCTCTTAAGGAGTGGGAAGGGGGTCATGTCTTGAACAGGAATAATGGGATTGGCTGCAATCAAGAGGAAGGACACCTGTACTGTTGGGACTGGAGAGAAAGAATGGGATGGGCAGAGGGTGGAGAGACTCATAGCTGGGAGAAATGGAGTGAGTTAGAATTTGGGAAAGTTCCTGCCCAATGGCTTTTGTCTTCACCCTGATGGGGAAGCAATTAGCAGAAAGTGTTGGGACAGTGGTGACAGGGCCCTTCAAGGGCAGAGGTAAATTTTTATAAGTGGAGAATTGCAGAGAGTTGACTAGAGAAACACAGAAGGGTTGCAAGACCAAACTGATGTCGGAGACTGGGAAAATATGTTGTGACTTTCAGCAGCATCCAACAGTTGAAGGGGCAAGATTTATCCCACAGTGGAAGTATGGGATTTGGGAAGCTGACTGGATTGAGTCAAGATTGGTATTTCATTGAGTGACTATGAACCCAGCTACAAGAGCAGTCATATTGATGTTTTGGAAAAGAAGAGTAGGCACAGGCAGAGAGGACAAGAAGAGAAAAGGCCAGGGAAGATGATGACTTCTCATGATGGCCTGCAGCATCTTTCCATGATAACTTGACCCTGGAGGTAGAGCATTTTCTGGAAAATGTAAGCAGTAACCTGGACAGATGCTTAGAATTCCTATCTATCTTTTCCAACCTTCCCAGATAACTTCCCACCAAGACACAGCATCAGGGATAGGAGGCTGTGCTAATTCGCAGTCTAGACTCACAAACACCACAAGGCAAATCATTGCTACTCTTTGAGTTTGTCCAGTGCCAGGTTCAGACCATAAGGAAAACAATTTCACTTTATGGTTAAATCTACCATGGTACCATTAAAGTGCTAAAATATTTTTCCATCAAAGGAATATTTTCTACTTAAACTGCTCAGCCCCATTAGGGTATCCCCTTCCTCTTTTTCAAAAGTGTTTAAAATACCTCAGAAGGAAGGTTGGGGAGGGTGGAGGTAAGGAGGAGAGATCAACAAAAGGACTTGCATATAAGCCTAACCAATGGACACAGACACTAGGGGGTGAGGGCATGAGTGGGGGGAAGGTTGGGGGGAGTAATGGGGGATAAGAACACCTATGTAATACCTTAATCAATAAAGAAATTTTAAAAATAAAATACATTCTTAACATAGAAGAACACTGCCATTAAAGCCTTTCAGATGTCCTCCATTTAGGAAAAGCAGAAGAAATTGGGTCAAGAGAAGGAAAAGCAAGAACAAGGGAGAGCAAGGCCGCAGGAGGCCGGAAGGGCTATTTGTGGCTAAGCAGGTAAGACATGAAGGTTGTCAGGACTTTGATAATTTAGCTTCTGCGATGTGTGAATGAGGCCCTCCAGGCCCGGACTGCACTCCAGCTTCAGGTTTTTGATCTCTGGCACTAATGAGATGCCAGCAGTCCTTACTTCAAAGCCTTAACTGATACAGATAATCCTCCTGAAAGGCCCCCAGAATCTGAAGTGATCTCTCAGACTAAAGTATGGAGGATTACATAGACAACAGGATAGATGATGGAAGAGGTATTGTTTGTTTGATATTTGCTCTTTGATTTCTTTTAAATGTCCTCATTTTCCATTTTCAAAGGGCCAGTCCATAGCTTCTACAGCATTAACACCAAAGATTAACATTGCGGGTAACCCTGGACATTCATAAATTTTATCTTTCCTTATTTTATCCCGACTGTCTGTAAAGCACTGCCAATTGGGATTCAGTGACGAATGTGGTGCAGGGTAACAGTATCCAGCCTGCTGTGGAGACAGGGTTTTCCTGACAAATCCACAGCCGCTCAGAGATTACACTTGGATTCTTTTGAAGTTTAATCTCTTTTCTGAAACAGTTGTGCACTCAAGGAGGGGGGAGGGATGGGACGAAAGGCCACAGGCTATGAGAAACATGTTATAAAACAGCATGAACATTAGTTTCTTGTATCCAATTATGCTTTGAGTTGAAAGCATATAATTTTCAAGGCATGCTGTACCAGGAAACATAACTGGGGTATTTTATATTGGACGACCTCAGACTCTGTAAGCAAAACAGCAGGGCAAAGTCAGTCCTCATGGCCCAGTCTTTTGTTATCTCCCGGCAGGAAAGAAGAGTGACATCTCAGTCCTCCAAAAAAACATGAGTTCTAAAGGTTGGGGGCAGTCATGAATTAATCTGTTTAAAGACACCTTCTTAATATATATAAAATTTACTCTAAAGGATTTCTTAAAATTAGCTACAAAAAGAATCATGCAATATGTGACAGCCTCTTCTGAGGACACGATGTGTGGCAGCATCTGTCAGGACAGGGACCACTGTTGTGTTTCCAGACCAGCACAGAGTCGGGCAACACGCTTGCTGACCTGTTGATTGTTGTGACTGGACAGCTGGTGACTGAAATGCTTCCAGGTAACAAAGAAGCATGTGGGCACCCAGCAGAGGGAAGCTGCAGGCTCAGCCAGTGTCTGGGACTCAGCGCTTTGGTAACTTGCTGTTGCCACACAGAGTGATACAGAGACTGCCCACATTCACCCACATCCTCTTAGGGCCCAAGCGCGGCTGAGCTTCCCACTCTTCCTGCTTCTAGACAGGCCATGTGGCTTGTTCTCGCCAATGGAAAGTGCGTAGAAGTAATTGAATCACTTCTGAACTGAGGCAGCGTAACAGCAAGCATGTTTTCTCCATCGTCTCTTTCCCCTGCAACTGACTGCTGAAGAGGATGAGGCCTCAGAGTAGGAGGAGCCATACAAGAAGCAAGAATGTCTACGTGGAGCTGAACCCCATTGATCTGCACTGTGTTATGGGTGAGAAATAAGCATTTACCACTTTAAGTCTTTGGTGTGAGAGGGCTCCTTATTACTACAGTTAGCTTACCCTGACTAATACAGGTAGTAAGAGATAGAGCTGTCATTTAAACCCAGCTCTATTTAACCCTGAATCTGAGTGTTTCTGAATAGTCTATAAGAAGTGGTCCATTAAAAATACAAATGCAGAAACTCAGACAACTGTAATCTTCATGGCACCTTCCCCAGGTGCCTTTGCTGCACCCTCTGTCTGACTCAGCGACCTCTTTCCCTTGCTTCTATTTCTCCCTATGCCTAGATTTTCTCTAGCATTTATTAGAGAGTATATTGAATGGATTTTTTGTTCATCTCTCAATCCATAGAGACAACATTATTCTAGCAAACAGTAGTCACTCATTTAATATTTATCATCCAAACTAAAAAAAAAAAGGAAATCTAGTTTCTTGAATGTTCTACCTGACAAGGTGATACAAAGAAAATAAACAAAGGCAACCAAAATAATACAAATAAAGAAATAAGACAACAGAAGAATAAAAAAACAAAGAAATAAAATTTGGGTTCAATTTTATAGTCACTAAAATGTACTGGTTTGCACATGTAGTTCAGTGAAATGGAGTTCAGTGTCTTGGAGATCAGGATATTAACAGAGCCCAACTCCATTCCAGCTGTAGACTCTGGGGTCGCCTGACAGTAATGTGGAATGCTCAGGTAGGTGCCTGGGCCACCTGAGGTAAAACCTCTGGAGAATGATTTGATTTTTCATCCAGGTGACACCGTGCCCAGCATAGGCTACTACCATAAATGTGGAAATGTTCCATTTGCCTTGACTCAATGGCAGAACGTGAGGACCTGGTCATAAACCAAGAGGAGAATGTGGAGTGTACTTTCTTCTCTCCAACAGCTGCCCTTGGAAAAAGACCCAACACATAATCTTAGGTGTCTGGAAGTCCCATCTCCTCCTCTGGCATCAGAAACTAAACACTGTTCCACCATGTGCTTGCCTCCCATCCTATGAGCTGTTTAGCTCACTTGTGGCCTCATCTACAGCCCTCTTCAGCCATAGGTAAAGTGGCACTGAGGGTAGGTCCACTCCTGACACAGTGTGTCTTGTGTGATAGTCACACTGTGATTTGAATGGCATTTCATAACCGTATTAGAACATCACTGGGCAGGATGTGGGAAGAAAGTTGTTTGTGTTGGACATAATATAAGGCAGCACAGGTCTCTGTTGCCATTCTGGTGCAGAGAATTTAGGGTTTTGATTTTAATTGAGAAAATAATAAGACCTTTAAAAATCCTGGGACTGGTTGCTCAATTGCCTTGTGTTGTTCCAACACTGATTTCAGAAAGGAAAAATAGGTTTGTCTATGTCTTTGTCTCTTCTCTTGTCCTTTCCCTACCCCACACCTCTCCAATTAAGAGCCACTTGAAATTCACTGTGCTCCAAAGACTAATAACAAATCTGCTACTGGGCGGGGGGGTGGGGGGGGGTGGACATTACCTGGTTTCAGCTGCAACTGACAAGCTGAGGGACAGCCAGGAGATGGTGGCTCCCTGGAGCCACTCTCCTATTTGTCAGATAGGCATTTGCACCTGGACTCTGTGATTTTGTGAGAGGTGAGATATTTCCCAAGCAGATTCTGTTTACCTGGCAGATACTTACCTTTCCTGGGTCCTAGACTTAAAAATAAGGAACACACACACACACACACACACACACACACACACACACACACACGAAGCAGCATCTTGAAGGAGGAACATGTTTTACCTACTGACACCAGAGTTCAATATTCATGGGTGAGAGGAGCATTGGTTAATTAAAATTTCTAGATAATTCACTCATAATCTGAATTTCTATTTCACCTCAACTTTCTAGTACTCACAGGATTGGTAAGTCCTATGTAAGTATTTGCTATGAATGCTATTACTGGTTGCATTCTGAATGCAGTAACAATTCTGGGTGGCTAACTAGTCCATAATGATAGTCTTACATTTAATTTTGAAACACTTACTCATGGTAAGGCTTCTGAAGAGGACCTTCCTGGGCTTACTTAAGAAGGAAGAAAAGATCCTCTAATATCTTCTTAGTGTCTCCCTTCCCTCTGCCCCCGCCATCTTCTCTGCCTGTTCTCTTCTTCCCTCCCCATTACAGCATGCCTCTCTCTACCTTCAAGGCTCCTAGACAGTTCTCCACTACAGTGATGCCCACCTCGGTTCTAAGATCCAAAATACCATCTAACTCCAAGTGAACAGCAATAACATCCCCTCACACTACCACTTCATCCCGTTCCTATAAATCAATGGGAATAAACTTACACTCAAGGTTTGCATGACTTAACAATAAGTAATGTAGACCCTTTCAGGGTGGAGCTGGGATTATAATGTTCTGAAACCTATGTGCTGGAACCAGTATTCTGTTTGGCATCAAATCTCAATACTTTTTCACTTAAGAAAAACTCGTTGACTGCCTAGTATGCGTCTGCACTTTTAGGCCATGGGATACCGTGATAAGACAGACAAAACCTTCCTGGAACTTACATTCTGTGGGTGAGACAGATAGTAATCAAATAAATAAATACGACTTTAGCTGGTCATTTAGGATTTTACATGCTGCCCTCGACCTAGTCTTGTTCTCTTTTCTAAAGGCTGCCAGGCAAGAGTTGGTCCTGAGTTGCTGTGGATAATTCATTTGGGAATGGGTATGTGTTCAAAGCAATGCAAGGCAGGGAAGAAAAAGAGAGCTTTCTGATGTATAAGCAAACGGTGATCCTATTCGGATTTCCTTGACCTCGGCCTTGCCTGCCATTGGTCCTTTGCAGAATTCCAATCATCCCAGGCTCCATACTTGCCAGTCATACTGCAGCCTATAAAATATTTACACTGGCATTTCAAATATATACATTATTTACTTTAGATTCTATAAAATATTCAAATATCTTGCTAAATATACACAATATTTATATTGCACTGTTTTGTTTTGTTTTTCCTGCTGCAAGTCAGGGAGACTGTTTGGAACTTTCCCAAAATCATGACGAAGGATCTGTGTCAAAGGAGTGTCTAGGGTGGGCACATCAGGGGATAAAAGCAATGTCTCCCTACAATCCAGGAAGGTGCATCTTAGGGAGAAGTAGGACAATGAAGGCGTGTCTAAGAGAAAATCATTGCACGCCTCATTCCTTCAGAGTTTTCCCTACTGGTCTGGACTGAATTGGCCTCTCCTAAAATTTATGTGTTGAAGTCCTAACCCTTCAAACCTCAGCATGTGGCTATATTTGGAAATAAGGCCCTTAAAAGGGTGACTAAGTGAAAATGAGGCTGCTATTGTGGGCCTTAGTCCAACCTGACTAGAGTCCTTATAAGAAGAAGAGATTAGGATACATGGTGAGAAAATCTGCAAGCTAAGACAAGTGGCCTTAGAAGAAATAGAATTTGCCAACACCTTGACCTTGGACTTCTAGACTCCAGAACTGTGAGGGAACACATTGTGTTGCTGAAGCCACACAGTCTTCTGCATTTTGTTACGGTGGTCCTAGCAAACTCATATATGTCCTTTTAGTTCTTGGTTCAAAATAAGTACCTACATTGAGGTCTCTCTAAATTCAAATGGACAAAAACCCTAGCTCATCTCTGAAGTTGGAGATACCAGTCAACTGGGTTCATTCATACAAGGTGTCCCTGAGCTCCTAGCCTAGTGCTTTCATGGTCCAAAAAATGCTATAGAAAATCTTGGCAGTGCTGCCCAGGTGCCCAGCTGCTAGTATATCACTCTCAGGAGGAGCCACTCACATCCATCCACCAGCTCACACAACAGGTGAAGTCTAATCAGGATGGTTGTGAAGACAATTTATCTGAAATTTACTTTCTTTTTCAGTTACATTATAACATTGGGATGTGAGCCCTGCACAGAAATACCCCTTGACCTCACATCTCTCTTTCTGCTTCCTACTAACCCTAGGACCTGATGGACCACAGCCTTTCCAGGCCTTTGTTCATTCTACTGGTACATTTAAAAACTTCCAGAGTGCCATGTTGACGGTTACCTTCCAGTTTACTATCAACTGGACTTCCCTCTGGACATCATGTCCTCTCTTGAGGTGCAAGTTCTGCTCCTACTCCAAGCCTACTGACTTCTTGGGGTCCAGGAACACGACCTTGGCTTAAAGATTTTATGAAAAATGTAATGATGACAGCCAAAGGTGGACACTGCTCAGTCAGGGCACAAATGGACTGCTCTTTCAGAGTGGGTGATTTGCCATGCTTCACAACTTCCCCCGTGAATGTCTGTGAGTATAAGATAGATAGAAGGCCTTTACCTTGTGGGAATTATTGCCTGTCCTGTATTGGAACATTATGTTATGAGGGGAAATGCTGTGGGAAGCCCATGTTAGTGAACACAAGTCAGGATCTCTGTAGTTTTACTAACTTAGTAACAGTCATAGCCAGCTTTTCCTGTAAAGGTAGTGCTGGCACAGATAAAGGGAGCATCCCTGACCCTTGGGTTTACTTCGTGCATCAAGCCAACTCATATGTTTAACACATATTACTTGACTGTCCACCATGCACCTGGCATTGTTCTTGCTGGGTTGTGGCAGGAGCCCCAACAATGTCTTCCCTAAGGACAGGGTCCTGGCAGGGTTAGTACTAGGGAGGGCCTATGCCAAGTCAGGAGAGGTACTCCCTCCATTTCCTCCCTGTCCTGCTCACCAGGGACCTGCCCAACCAGCTTCAGTACACTTGCAGTGTGGAAGGGGAACCGTGTAACTACTCCCCACTCCCACAGCCTAGGCACTAGCCTCGGCCAGCAGCTGTCATTCACAGACTCTTAAGAATTCTCTTGTCCAGGGTCCCAAAACTCAACTGAAAATGGGGCCTCTGGATTAATGAGAACTGAGGAAAGTATTTCTTTAACAATGTCATAGAAATTTAAGACTGACTACTTTTCTGGGAAGATTTCCTATTTAAAACAGCAAATCTATATTAAGTGCCCATTACTATACACAGACATTTTACTAGGCATTGTGCTTTGTGCATGTTATGATATATATAAAAGCAGCAAAATCACAACTTCTTCTCTCAAAGAGCTTTTAGTCTGGGGGCAGAGGGGAACACAACACAAATATCAGAATTTCTTTTTTTTAAGTTTAAGTGCAACACCTGAATTCTATTAGCTGAGGAACTTGGGGAAGCCTTCAAGGTGAAGTTGGCCACTGAGCTCGTTTATAAAGAAGCTGGGGAGGACTCCTGGCAAATCAGAACTGAGAAGGGGTTGTAAAATGGAATTTTAGTGATGAGAACAGAGTGACTGCAGGTGTGTCTGTCAGGGAGTATAAAACATGGCTGAAGACAGTGGGTCCACTAGACTGGCATGCCAGACATGAGAAAAGTACTGAAAACTAGGATGGAATAAGGTTTAGAAGCTAGGACTGGTTGGAGAAATAGGCCTTGAATAATGTTAAATAATAAGTTGAGGCATATTAAAAATTTTAAGAGTTTATTTGAGCAAAAAATGGACTCGAATTGGGTAGTGGCAAACCAGCAACTGTTAGGAGTGCTCCACTGATAGAAGCCAGAGGAAAATACTTTACAGAAAAGAGGCAAAAGCAAAGCCAGGGCATGACTTGATTGGCTGTAACTTAAGTGGTTGTATTATTTGGGAAAAGCTTAGTTGGTCATTTGTGATTATGTGTCCTTAGATTTTTTAAAATTGTTTTAACCTTTACCAGAAGATATGTTTATTGCTGTTTAGAAAGAGAGGAAGGGAATTAAGAGAAAGAGAGAGAGAGAGAGAGAACAACAACATTGATGTGAGAGAGAAACATTGATTGGTTGCCTCCTGTACTCACCCCAACTGAGGATCAAGCCTGCAACCTGAGCATATGGCATGACCAGGAATTAAACCCCCAACGTTTTCAGTGTATGGGACAACACTCCAACCAACTGATCAAGTCAATGTAAGCTTTCCTTAAACTTTTATTTCTTAATCTTTAGACATTTATAGGCTTAGGTTTTGGTTTGCTTATGTAGGCTGCTAAAGTATTAGAACCAGCTCAGTCTAATGGCCTCCTTATTTTGTTGTAGAAGAGCAAAGAAATGCCAAGCATGCCTCATGGAGAAATTAGGAGTCCTTTATTAGCACTAGGCCTAGTGGAAATCGGGAAAGAATTTCCAAATCAGTGTGTCATGACACACAGGGACTTTGCCTTTATAATTTTCTGCTCCCCGCCCCCCTTTTGAGGCCCTGGGGAAGGCCGTCCCCCAGGATGGTTCTCAGCTGGCTGGCACCAGCACAACAGCTCCCTGCCCTCCCACAGGGCAGGGCTTTGTTCGGTTTTATGGCCTGACATTCCTTGCAAGACCAGCTTCCTCCTCAATTTAATTAATTTAACTTTACTAAAGGCAGAGCATTAATGGTAAGATACTAACATTAGTGAGAAAAGAATACAACCAGAGTTACATGAAAGATGATAGATAAAGTAGATTATAGCTAATTATATATAGAAAAATAGATAAATAGTTGAAGAAGTTTTCTTTCATCTCATCCCTTGTGGATAGAAGCAATGGTTTCTTCTTCTAAATTCCTGGGGCATCTCTACCTTGATTGTGCACAAAATGAGTTTGAACTTTGAGTTTAGATGTGTTTTTCCTTTTTTGTCCTTCCCTTCCTCCCTCCTCCTCTCCCTCTCTCCTTTTCTCCCTCCCTTCTTTTTTTTCTTCCTTTCTTTCTTCCTTTGTTTTGTATACCTGTCTTTTTCATTACCAGTCTGTAAGTTCCTCTATAGACTATGAATACTATATACAAGGTGTCCCCCAAAATGTATACACACTTTGGCTGCCATTATTAATTTCAATGGCTTAAATCTGAAAAGAAAAAAAAAACATCAATTGAGCTATTGGCTGCTAAAGTGTGTATACATTTTGGGGGGACACCCTGGATTACTTATCTTACTGTCTTGCAGAAAGACTTCAGTAGAAATTACAGAATTTACTTGAGTAACAATGACCAAAATTTTGGTCATTTTAAAAATAGGTACTTGGGATGTTAGCAACTCCTTTCTGCAGACTTCAGGGCATCCTCACACAGACAACCCATTTGTGGTGTCACTGCTAAATTATGCTTGCAACCCCAGGTCAGCCAAAGCGTGAGCAAGGAGAGGCCTATGGACCCTCCCATCTCTCCTTGCTATAACCTTTCACCTCACTCCTTTTCCTGAGCTCTGCCTGCCCTCCCGGTGACCCAGTTCCTTCAGTCCCTGTGATTCAGCCAGGTACTGACTCACCCTGTGAGGTGTTACTGCATGTCTCTGGGGATTGAATTTTGGATAGAAAACACTGAAGACTAAAACATGGCTCAAGGGACCAATGGTTGAATGCCAGAGGTGGTGACAAACAATGGGAGGACATATCTGGGGGCAGCCAGCTCTGCCAGGAACCCTGCACCCTGCTGGGAGGGGTTGCCCAAGTTCTGTAACTTGGTCAATGTGTAGATTGCAAAGCAGAACTTGATCCCTGGCCTCTGGGCCCCTGCCAAGGCCTTCAGATTTGTTAAAGAATGGCACCATTAACAAGTTACAGAAACTGTCGGCCTTCACCATGGTGGTGGGAGGGGATGGTGTCTGAGGCTTTTAGATTGGGGCTGGAATTGGAGAGAGAAAGGAATAAAAGAAGCAGATGTTGTCAAAATGGTTTATTGGCTTGATTCATTAGGTTCCACAGCTGCCACAAAGAAAACAGATTCCTAGAGAACTGCTAGCCAGACAGCAAGCTCTTTCAAGGGAGCCTGATGGGGAGCAAAGATAAGGCTTGGCTTTTAAGGTATCATGCTTACCTTAACTAGGGTTTCTTTTAAAAGCAGACGTGTGTGTGTGTGTGTGTGTGTGTGTGTTCGCGCTGAAGGGGGAAGGAGACGGATTTGACAATACCAGAGCACTGCTGTATAATACCAAGGTCTGTGTGCATTCCTCTTTTCCCAGAGTAACAGCACCAGAAACTGCACTAGGGATTGTGATTAAACAGAGCTTTTCTGTCAGCCTCATTCGTACTGAGCCACTTAATTCAGAGATAAGCATCCTGAGCACACAGCACAAAGCTTCTGGAAACTGCCAAAACCCTCCCCTGCAGGCTCCCCTCATCCCAGGAATATGGGCTGCAGCATTCTGATCTCAGAGTAAAAAGGGGTTAAATGTCCCTTAGGGGACACCAACTAAATTAACTGTTCTTAGAACATTAATCAATATTTTAAAACTCTTGTGTAGTACATACATCCTGGTGGGATACGCTTGAAATGATTTTTGTTGGTGTAGAAATTAACATTTTAAATTTGAATTATATGTCCATATTTACATATATGAGGGGAAATAGTGCCTCAAAGCTATGATTTTAGAGATAATAAGCTAAAGAAGATTTTTTAATGCAGGATAGCTTAAAGAAAGACATGGAGCTATGAAGTCCATGGGGTGTATAAATATGGCAAAAATCCTGAGGTTGTGACTCTGGCTGCTGTTTGGAAGTCAAAGTCCTGTTTTAAGAAGGACACTGTCAGAGCTGAACAGGACTTCAGAGTCATCTAAATCAGTCTTCCCAAACTTCCCTTACGAGATAGTTTGTTATCTACACACATCCCAGGCTCCAACCATGGCCCATTGGACTCACACCTGCAGGAGAGGGACCAGGGATGTGAATGATTTGTAAGAAGCTCGGGCATCAGGAGGCTGGAGTTTAGGTCCTGCCCAGTTTTCACAGCCTAAGGGCAGATTCAGATGCTATTCATAGGAAATGAGTAGAGTGGTAGGCAGGAACAGGTCTCTGAGCCTGGTATTTGACCCAGAGCCAGGTCTTGAGTCTCCTGATCCCTAATCCAGGATCCTTCCTTTATGTGAGGTGAGAGGGGTCATTGCCCTCTAGCAGGCTCAGGCAGGAAAAGGAGGAGAAGAGTTTAAAGGAATGTAGAAGCCACAGTGTCTGGGGAGAGTGGGAAAGGGTATTTGTTCCTGAGGCTGAGAGAAGTAGGGACCACAAGGTAGGTGAACCAAGGCCAGTGTGAAGGCCAGAGAACATGGATCTGGGGAAGAGAATGGGCAAGCCTCAGTCTTCTATCCTTGACCATGACAGTTAGGGAGGTTTGTGGATGTTTCTGGGCATAGGCTTCTGGCCTCCTCTCTCACTATCTAGCTGGGGTGACTTCTAAAGCTGGTGGGTAAGGCCTCAGAGAGATAGGCTTCAGCTTTTACAACAGGACCAGGTATGGATGCAATTAATCTATCAACAAATTTTAATTAAATTCCTACTATGTTTGGTGCAGAGTGCTAGGGATGGAAAGTGGAGGGCATGGTTCTTTTTCAAAGGACCCACTGTCTGGGCACAAAATAGTAGAGATGACAATAGCCAGCTTCTGACTTGCTTGCCTCCTTCCACCCTGTGATTTTAAAGCAGGCCAGGGTGTCTGGGAAGGATTTTAGGGGCTGAGTAAGATTACAATAAGGGGAGGTTATGTCATCTTCATGGGTAATGGAGAGTAGCCTCATTAAAGCAGGCTATCTTCTGTCCTTGTCCTCCTTCCCACCTCCTAATACACATACACATCCAGAAACATTCAATTGAGTTAAAGTAAATATCAAGGGATTTTCTGGCAAGTGGAAGAATTAATGAAAAGATGACCTGATGCTGTTATACTACAGTGGGGATTCAAAGACTGCATGAAGGTGTGTGTGTGTGAGTGTGTGTGAGTGTGTGTGTGTGAATCCATCTTCTTTAAAAGATGTCCACCAATTCTAGGTTTCTCCATTGAGAAAGCTGCCCCAACTTTACAGCAGATCGTTTCTGTTGTGGATGTAAGAAGAGTAAGTTTCCATTCCCCTGGGATGTGGTGGTACCTGGGACTATTTTATGGCTAAGGAAAGGCTGTTCTTCCTTGGAAGCTGAGAAGAGGGTGATGATTTCAGTAAAAGCTGTTTCAATAGAATAATTAAGACAAAAATATTCAAAATTTTGGTTAAGAAATATTTTAAAAAAATAAAAGAGACATAGAATTGAGGAAGGTTTCTTATTGTTTTTAATTTGAGTAAGGTTGGGCCACACTATAGACTCAGAGTCATGTGGAGAGCACATAGCTAAAAGAGGAGATATTTGTTGGTGCAAAGCCTTAAAAGATGTGTGTATGGTGGTGGTGGTGGGGGGGATAGTATATAATATAATCTGCAATGAGGTATAAGAAGAAAGGGGTAGAGACTATTGGAAAGAAACTGATGCACCCTGACTATCTTGAATGGTAATAGCACACTTTTTAATTGTTCATCATTCTACTAAGTTATTTGCATTAATTATTATACTAGAGGCCCAGTGTACAAAATTCATGTATGGGGGGGGGGGGTGTCCCTCAGCCCAGCCTGCACCCTCTCCAATCTGGGATCCTTTGGAGGATGTCCAACTCTAGTGTACAGTGTGACTATATATAAAGCACGACAGTCATGGGAATATGGCCTGACAGTCATGGGAAACTTTCCTGTGTCAATGATAATTAAGTTGGAAGTGGCAGAATGAGTTACTCTGGGGAGCAAAGAGCATTCCAGAGACAACAGGTATCTGAGAGGAGACTAAGGATGATAATTTCTCTACCATGTGGAGCTTCAATTTGCGAAGACAAGGAGATGTACAGGGGTTGGGAATGGAGGAAGGTTGAGCATGGCTGAGGAAGAACAAAAAAGCATGAATATGAACGTGCAGAAGAAATGAGATAACTGAGTGCACTTGTGTTCTACTTGAGCAAACATAGAAAAAATGTGAGCTCAAAGGATATAGCTGGACTCAAGTTTCCAGAAAAGACCCTGGAGTTTCATGGCTTTAGTAGTTCCATGTGCTGAACTCCTTGGTAGTCCTGGAGGCCGGTAGAATTAAAGGCCTTGAGTGAAGACAGTGTTCTGGGCAAAGTGCACATTATCATTCTTGGATCTGCCTGTCTACACTGCTGGAGACTATCTCCTGACTCTTGTGGCTGATGTGGGATTCACGCCTATCCTGTGCACAAGCCAAAACAATTAATCAATTTATTGAGAGAAGTCCATCTGCTTAATAAGACTTAATATAGCACAAGCAGAAGTCCATCTGCTTAATAAGACTTAATATAGCACAATATAGTGTTTATGTGGTTGGAAACCTCTAAGATGACCCCAAACCATCCCTAGTATTCACACCCTTAATAATACCCTCTCCTTGAGTAATTTGCTCCCAACCAATAGTATACAGCACCACGGAGGGACTATTGCTTTTGTGATGAGGTTGCAAAAGACTGTGACTCCCCTCTTCTTAGCAGACTTTTTTGCTGGCTTTAATGAAGCAAGTTAAAGAGACCCATGTGGCAAAGAACTGAGCATGTCCTCTAGCCAAGAGCATCAAGGACTGAGAACCTCAGTTCTTTGAATCCTTAAGAAATGGAATCACACCAACAACCATGAAAGTGAACTTGGAAGCCAAACTTTCCTCAGTCCTGGCTGATACTTGTATTATAGCTTTGTGAGAGACCCAGAAGCTGAAAACCTTACTAAGAAATGCCTAGACTGCTGACTCACAGAAATTGTGTGGTCGTAAATGTCTGTTGTTTTAGGCACAAAATTTTGGGAGTATTTTTGTTATGTAGCAATAGATTATTAATACAGTTAAGGATTTAAAATCCACTCATCATTTGTGGGGCATTAGATAGGAATTAATATATGAAAGCTGATAGTTCTGGTTTAACAATATAAGTGATTTGTTTCCTCAATGTTATGTTCCTGCAGTGTGTTATAACATAAAGCATCATATTTGGCTGCTAGCATCCACTCACTTTCCTAATAACATTCCTCCATGGAGTGAAATACTGATGGTAAAGTTCTTCCATTATCAAAATCTGAGGGATACAGGTTCTTCCTCACCCCCCTGACACACAGCATGGTTCAGTCTCTCCCAAAGGAGTCTACTATGACTTTAGACTTTGAGAACAACAGAAGGAAGAACAGAATGTGGGAGACCGTTCATTGTAGTGGTGACCTCCTGACCACACTGTTTAGGTCATGAGATTGTTCTGCTTCCAGTGCCTTGTTCCTCTGGAGCTGCTTTCATTTCTGTGTGCTCCTAAACCTGGCTCCTCAGCCCCTGGTAGGTTGTGGGAGCAGGATCTTCCTAATAAATTCCCTTGTAAGTTAAGCAGCATTGCTTCCTGTTTTTGATGCAGAACCATAAGAAATACAGGTGTACCATCTTTATAATCTGGTGACAAGGGTAGAGAAAACCTGGAGCATTCATCAAACAACTTATTAGTGGGTTCTAACCAGGCTCAACCAAAGGATTGTCTTCCCTCATCAGAAAATGCTATTAGAACCTTTCAGAAAAATTACTGCTGGCAGTCAATTGAAAATTGAAAAATGCAGTCAACCAAAGAGTTCTTTGGGAAGTAAAATAAATAAAACATCAGACATAATTTTGAGGAATCCTTTAACTGAACTGATTATCACACCTCATGGGCTCATGCTCTACGAGACGTCCTCTAGCACCAGGAACAAGCAGGGCTCAAATGGAACTGTAGCTTATGGTTTAGCCTGGGACAAGCCAAGTGTCTGCTTTCTTGAGAGGTCACATCACACTCATAAAGGCACTCTTTCAGTTTTCCAAGGAATCTATGTCCCTCTTCTGATATTTTAGTGAAAATATGTTTACTTTTGCTTGAAGTCAAACTTTTTTTTTTCTGTTCTGGCTCCTCTTTTTAGTAGTATAAAAAATTTACTGTTTTAAAGTTATGATTGGCAGTCTGGATCACTAGATAGAAAATGAAAAACTGATCTACATAAAGTCAGACCTGTATTATTGATTACCTTTCAAGAGTATTTTAAAAATAATTTCATCAGTCCATTTAGATTGGCATATAGAGGACCCAGCCAGAATCCCATACCCATACCCCAAAACAAACTCAGAAGAGAAACCTATTCCTAGGTGGATGTGTTACATAAACAGATGTAGCCAATTTGAATTAAATTTTCCTTGTGGAAAATTTAAATATCCATGGACAGAGTTTAATAGCACTGAATAGGGTTTTTGAAGTCATAGAAAGATGATTCTAGAATTGCATAGGAAAAATTGGAAACCAATTTTTTGTCTAGGATATGATTTCAATAGGAAGCCACATGAATCATACTTCAGTCCCAAAAAGAATCTGAACAAAGGAGTCTTATACTTGCTAACCTGAAATTTGGAAGAATTTTAAAGATCCTAAAGGTCAGAAGATACAATAAAAAGAAGCTTGCATTTCCTTAGATGAATGTATTTGAAAGGAGTTCATTTACTTCCTAATTTGTAAAGAAAAAGTAAAATAAAAATCCATTGGCTGACCTGATCTTTCTTTCGTTTCCTCAATATACCATTAGCTGTCATAATAAACCTTTTGTCTTGAGATTTCACAAAGATCGCCTTCATTTGATCTTTACAAAACCCATGCAAAATATAGTTAAATATTTAACATTCTTGGAAGCAGACACTAAACAAGATAAGGAGGCATGATAAATGTGTAAAATAGTATGTTAGATGGAGCTAAGTATTAAGTTAAAAAAATAGAGCTTGGAAGAAGACTAGGAAGTGTTGGGAGAACAGGGTTGAGATTTTTGGATAGGTCATCACAGAAAGCCTCATGATAAGGTGACATTCATGTAGCAGAGAGTGAAAAAGAGAGCCATGTGCTACCCAGGGAGCAGGACTGAGAGTAGAGGACTAAGTACAAGGGGGCTCTGAAGTGGAAGATTCCTAGAATGTTCACAGGAGAAGCCAAAAAAGCAATAAGAAAACAAGGAATCTCATGTTCTAGAAGCCAAGTGAAAAACAAAACAACAGCTCAGTGTTTTATGGAGGAGGGATACATAGTGGGTTGAAAGAACTGAAGACAGGAAATGGCCATTTGGCTCAACAATGTGAGCCATAGAGCATCGCAGACAGAGTTGTTTAGCTGAAGTAAGAGATAGGACAACAATGTGGTCCCAGTGATTTGCAGGAGAATCAGAGGACAGATAAATAGGTGATCCCAAGGATTTTTTTTCTGCAAAGAAAGGGAGAGAAATGAGATAGTATCTAGAAGGGAAAATGAGGTCAAGAAGTTGGGATTGATATATCCTAACTATATCAATATATTTGTATGTTCACAGGAACAACTCAATAGGGAAGGAAAACATGACGAGAAGAGAAAGCACACAAATACTGCAGGACGTCCTGGGGTTTGTGAGAGCAGAAGGGAGGCCATGCCCGAATGGAGGGATTGACCTTTCCCTGAGCAAATCAGTGTGTCGGCAGGTACCTGAGAGAAAGCAAATGGGCACAGAGGCAGGTAGATTGGAAGATGTGGTGGTGAGAATTCATGAGCTTTCTTTTCTGTTTGCTTCTATTTTATCAGTGGAATAGGATTTCAATGGAGAGTAAGAATAGTTCAGGAGGTATGGGAAGTTTGAAGGGAGAGAAGAAATGCTTTAGTTATCTAGAGCACAGGGAGTAGCAGATTACCAGCCACAACCATTCATTTTTGTATAGTTTGTGGTTGCTTTCACAATGTGGCTGTAAAGCTGAATAATTGTCAGATAGACATGATGTTTTACAAAGCTGAAAATATGTATATCTGTCCCTTTATAGAAAAAAGCTCACTGTTCCCTGATTTAGAAGAGTGGGAGTAAAAGTGATCATGGATGGGAAATGTAGTTTGATTTCCTGGTAACACTAAGGGCCCATGAGGTTAATAATCAAGAATTTCAAGTGAGAGAAGTCAATACGCTGGTATTTTTCACCAGCAATATTTAGCTGCATAGGGAAAGGCATAAAGTAGGAGTAGAGCTGCACTATGGCTGTGTTTTAGCCAATGAGTGGGACAAAGTGATAAATGAGCAAAAAAATTGATGGCCTCTAAAAGGGAGTGAGAATGATTGGACATGGGATTTAAACTGGGTAAAGAGGTATGTGAAGACAAGAGGGTGATAAGAAACATGCAGAGGTGATGGGACCAATGGATTATAGTTCCTATTGGAACTTGGAAACTAGAGTTAGAAAACTAGAGGGAATGAACTGGAAAAATAAGAGATGGTGACTAAAGAATGTGATGGTAAGATAATTAATTAGAGGATTCCTAGTGATGGATTATGATGGTCTGGGAAACAAGAACATTCGGGAGAAGAAATAGAATGTGGGTAAATGGGGAATAAGGTCATCAGAGAAAATGAAAAACAGAAAACTGAGAGGCCCCAGCGTTGGAAGGAATCATTCATGAAAAATGTCCAGACATATTATCAAAAACTTGGAAATAAGATGAATGGAGGTGACATGAGTCTCTTCCATGTCATACTGGAGAGTGTTTTATGAGCCTTCCTGAAGATAATTTAATTATCTAGGAGAATGTACTTGTGTTTTACTTTGCTACTTATTATTTGACTAGAGGCCAGGTGCACAAAATTTGTGCACTGGAGAGTGTCCTTCAGCCCAGCCTGCGCCCTCTCGCAGTCCAGGACCCCTCGCTCCTTACCGCCTTCCTAATTGCTGCTTCTTACTGTTCAGCTCACTGCTCCTTAGTGCTGCTGCAGAGGTGGGAGATGTTTCTGCACCACAGCTGCATTCACCAGCCATGAGCCTGGCCTCTGGCTGAGCAGCGCTCCCCTTGTGGGAGTGCACTGACCACCAGGGAGTCACTGCATTGAGAGTCTGCCCCCCGCTGGTAAGTGTGCATCATAGCGATTGGTCGTTCTGGTTGTTCCACCTTAATGGTCGCTTAGGCTTTTATTATATAGACTAGAGGCCTAGTACATGAAATTTGTGCATGGTGGGGGAGGGGGCCCCTCAGCCTGGCCTGCACCCTCTTGCAATCTGGGATGCCTCAGGAGATATCTGACTGTTGTTTTAAGCCTGATCCCACAATCAGACATCCCTCTCACAATTCAGGACCACTGGCTCCTAACGCCTCACCTGTTTGCCTGCCTTATCTCCCCTAACCACTCTGCCCACCTGCCTGATCTCCCCTAATCACTCACCTGCCTGCCTGATCACCTCTAACTGCCTCTGCCTGTCTGTCTGATCGCCCCTAACCACTCACCTGCTTGTCTGATCACCCTAACCATTCTGCCTGCCTACATGATGCCCCTATCTGCTCACCTGCCTGCCTGATCTCCCCAACCACTCTGCCTATCTGCCTGATCACCCCTAATCACTCTCCTGCCTGCCTGGTCACCCCTAACCACCTCTGCCTCGTCCTCCACCACCGTGGCTTTGTCTGGAAGGACATCCAGAATGATGTCTACAAGGTTGTTTGGCTGTCCGGTCTACTTAGCATATTATGCTTTTATTATTATAGGTTAGAACCCAGACACTGTAAAATTACATGTTAACTTTTAGATTCTTGTATGGAAACAAGATCACTCCAAAGATTATAGTTTTATGGCCTATAGAACATTAACTAGTTTTGTATCTAACATAGCAATCCTAACTTTTTCAAAATATGTATAACTCTCAAAATGCTCTTAGAATCAGCTTTATCATCTTATTGATTTCTTTATTAATTATTTAATAAAAAATTTATGTGTATCCATTCTGTATTTTTGTGAGAGTTGTGTTTTTAACTTTAAAAAAAATTCCACTTGGAAGTAGTTATGGAGAGAGCAATTGTATTTGAAGATAGAATTTTCAAAAAAGTAACTAATAAAGTCATGAGGTGTTCCATAATTCAAAGTGACTAGTGTACCTGTAAAAACAAGAATTTAGACATAGACATAAACAGAATGAAAACTATATGAAGATACAGGAAGAGGGGTCTCAGAAGAAAGCAACCCTGCCAACTCCTTGATCTCAGACTTCCAGCCTCCAGAACTGGGAGACAACAAATTTCTATTGTTTAAGTCCCCCACCCTGTGGTACCCTAGCAAACTAATGCAGCTACCTTCTTTTTCTTTTATAGATCAGGATGATCACTGTGAAGATTTGGTGAGGAGATTTCTTCTCAAAAATGTATTTTATAGAATGAGCAGAACTTACTAGGTGCAAAAAAGAAAAAAAAAATCCCACTATCTTCATTAAAGTATTTCTGAGGATTAGTTCTTTAAATGTCCCTAGATGAAATCCTAAGCAGATATCATAACTTTCCCAAGCACTTTTAATCCCATGAACAATCTCATTTCAGCAATTAAAATGTTTAGACTTGTGTAGTAATCAAAGCTCCAAATTTTATTGAGAGTTAAAATGTTTCCCCTTGTAAAGCCTGCAGTGAGGAAGGTAGGGATGGCTGGTTTCTTTGACTCTCTGATGTTGCTTTTCATTCCTCCTCTTCTCTCAGCAGCCCCTGTTTATAGCCCTCTCCAGAGCTGGGTCAACAGTGAGAGAATTAGGGGTAGGGCAGTTTTGTATGCAGGTCTCCTCTGGCTCAGAGGCCCCCAGTGAGAAGAATTGTGGAATCTTTTCTCTGGCTGGGAGCCCCACCTCTGATTCATTGATGCTGGTGGGCCATTGGATTTCTAGATTTCCACTGATCTCCTGAGTCCCTTCACTCCTCCAGTAGAATTCTCTTTTAAATCAGATTCTTTCAAAATGACCCTTCAGACTCAGTAGGAAAAACACTGGTGTTTTTGTCTTGCTGTTGATGGACATAAACTCACATCCTAGTGAAACCATCTTCCTTGGAGCTGTTGGGCATGAAGACTATGGTCCCTCACACTTGACTGAAGGAGAGAATTCCATCCTCCAAACTCCAGAGAACATGTGTCCTTCTTCATGTGGTCTTCTTGAAGCCCAACTCCATTGCATGCCTTGATTTGAGGGCAAGTCCTTCCTTTCCCCAGGTTGGGAGTGTTCAGAAGCACACCAGCACTTTTCTCTGTGAAGTTCCTCCTCTCCCAGCTCTTTAGTTCCTCATCTTTCCAAGTTCCTTTCTTTTAAGGCAGTTTTGCAATCTCCTAGAATATGAGGATGCTTGGTATTAGTTTCATTGTCAAGGCCTTTGTGGCTTCTGCAATGCAGTCCTACTTTAATGATTTTTTCCTAGTAGGAACCTGAGTGTATATGTCTAATCCATTGGTCCAGATTGGATCATAGCTTCTCACAGCTGCTCTCTGTGACTAGCACCCGATATTCTTGTGCCTGGTACTCCCCAGGGTCTCACAGGCCTAGGGACTCAAATGGAGACACATCAACAATGAAACATCATCTCATTGACTTGTGGAGATGGAGATATGCTCAGGTAGGACCTCCCGCTGAAGAGTCCCTTCCAATATTTGAGAGTCTCTAGGAGGTTCTTGTTTGTGAAAGAAAGCATGCCTGGTCCTGTGGACACCATGGCTGCTCTGATACCCCACAATGAGCATTTACCTGACGCACATACCATGCCTGACGCACCTCAAAATGACAATAAACACAGTGTTACAAGGGGGGACAAATGCTTCTTCCCTTTGGGACATCATCCTCTAATATGTGTATCTAAGCAGTGTAGCTTGTGTCCCATATTTTTAGGGAAATTTTTACATTTATATCCCCATACACTTGTCATAGAACCAGACACAAGTTCAAAAGTTCCCTCAACTAAAGGACAATAAAATTTGGTGGAGCCCTCACTTATCCTTGCCACTCTTGGCTCAGGCTCCTAGCAACCCTTGATCAACCCAATAGAAGTCCCAGCCGGAACATCCCTGAGGAGCAGAGAGCATCTGAGGGGCACACAAGACCACCGCAGCTGTGGAGGGGGCAGGGGACCTCCATGGGCACCCATGTGCTCTGCATCACTGGCACCCCTTTGCTCTGCTCCGGGACAGTTACTTCAATGTGCTGCAGGGATCATCTTGCAAGGATGAGCTCAGAGAGGTGGAGCTGCCAGCTGGGGTGCACCTGGGGTTAGGCCAGCTGCCAGGCAAGGGCTGGGGCCCTGCAGTGGATTCTGAATACAGCTCTCCGCCAGGCGGTCAGCTTCACTCTCTTCAAACATGCAGTCTCAGTGTTCTGCAGTCGGAGGCATCCTGTACCTGTCACAGCATGCAGGCGCAAGGGAAACCACATGAAAGGAGACGCCCATTACCCAGGCTGTGCTGGGTTGACTTGTTTGTTTTGTGTGTTGTTTTCTTTTAATGCTTTTCATGATCAAAGCCCTCTGCTGGATTTTTTTTGGTGCAGTGGTGAGAAATTTAGTCTTCAAGCAAAGGTCATTGGACCAGACTTTTGGATTTAGTGACGGGAGAGGTTATAATTTTTCTTGCTGGCAGCATTGGACGATGGAGAAAATTATAAAAGAGGCATTGTGCCTCCCTGGTGCCTCAGCTGACACCAAGGAGACAGAATGAATGGAAAGTGACACCTACCCTACTTAGAATTAGAGTTATTTGCCCAGATGAGGGCAAAACAACTTTCAGGGCCAAGGAGAATTATTTATTAGGGCAATGAATCAATGGTGCCAGATTTTTAACCATATTCATAGAATATTTTCTTATATCTTAATATTAAAAATCACCATATGTTAATGTTTTATGTAGAAATGTACTCAAAAAGTTGAGCAGGGATACTTTGTAATCTCATGTGCCTTTACATGGTGACCTGAACCCTGGCATGGTCATCACCTACATTCCCAAGCCATGGTATTGGGCTTGACACGGCCGGATGGGGTTGGGCTGGGCAGAGCAGGCCACACCTCTGAGGAACTGAGCACAAGGAACTCCAGTAGCTCCTCCCTGAGGAGGAGTTGAGGCCTAAGAAAACCGGGTTGAAGACATATTGCCTGGGCAGCATCAATGGGTGGGATACAGATATGGGCAGCAGAACAGAATCCAGCTTGGCCTGCTCCTCCTGGTGTGGCACTGGTGGGCCCAGGTATAGATGGGAAGAGACACAGCCATAGGCAGAGGCCCTGCAAAACAAGATTATCACCCTGCATCTTCAGGGGGAAAGGGTGCAAGCTGACAGCACACACTTCATTCCCTTGAGATTCAGTAGCAGCAGCTCCCACCATGAAAGAGCAGTGCATATAGGTTTGCTCTTACCTGGTTTATAAACTGAAAACAGCTCCGGTGCCATTAAGACTGTTGAAACTGCCCTGACTGGTTTAGCTCAGTGGATAGAGCATCGGCCTGCGGACTGAGGGGTCCCAGGTTCGATTCCGGTCAAGGGTGTGTACCTTGGTTGCAGGCACATCCCCAGTGGTGGTGTGCAGGAGGCAGCTGATCAATGTTTCTCTCTCATCGATGTTTCTAACTCTCTATCCCTCTCCCTTCCTCTCTGTAAAAAATCAATAAAATATATTTTAAAAAATTTGTTTTATTAAAAAGACAGTTGAAACTGCTTCCACAATTACTCCACAGCCCCTCAGCATCAAATGACTTCTAGGCCTGGAAAATCCTTATGCCAGCATCTGGGAAGGATTTTCAAAGGCTGCCAGCCATTGCTGGAGGCCTCTTCTAGGTGCCAATGAGTAGAAAGTGCTCTCTTTCCTGAAGGACCCCTGCTTTTCCTCCCATTACCAATTCAGTGTTAGTCCTCAGTTCCGATGGTGAAATTGAGGCCATTAGGACTTCACACCCTTGCTTAGAGTGGCTGCAGTAATGCTATTGATTAAGCTGAAAAGACCAGAAGCCAGTAAGCTAGGAGTTCCAGGCCTTGGCCACAAAACCAGCACTCCACTCCATAGGACCATTGGTGTGTCCCTTTCTCTTGCTGGACCTGACAAGACCAAGGAGCCCGAGGAGGTGGGGGCGGGGAGTGGGTTGTATGCTCTAAGTCACTTGCAATTCCCCATCCAGTCATGGGTGTGAAGAAAGGGACGAGGTGTCCAGGCCCAGGCTCCTTACCCTTAGGAATGTTGGGCCCACCTGGGACAGAAAGCAGTGAAGGTGGGTTTTTTGCTTTGGCCAGAGAACTAGGATTTGGTGCTCACGTGAGAGACCCTATATGAAAGCACTCCAACTCTGAAGGGAAGTATTCCTGAGAGAGTTGTTATTGGTAATAGTAACAATAACAACAGCCCCCATCCAGGAAGACAAGACCTCCTGGATGTGCCTTAGAATCATCCATTCTCACAACCTGCTGGTCTCTGAGGCAGGGCAGGGGCTCATACAACAGGAAGGGCGTTCCAAACTGTGGCGTACCTTGAGTCAGCGAGGACAGTGCCCTGCTCTGACCACTTTTGTTCTCTCATTGCAGGAGGGTGGTGATGCAGTGACTGTCCACCAGTTTCACATGGTGGTGGCTCTAGGCCTGGGCAAGGGCCATAGCTCTTCCCTGAACATCTCCCAGACTTCACGAGCAGGAGTGTTCCTGGACTTAAATCTCTGTGCCATTTTGGGGGGGGGGGGATATAAGGGAGGCATCCAATGGATCTTTTGTATATAGGTGATCATTCCTCTAGCTCTTTCTTTTCAGAGCATTAAGGAGATAGAGATAAAAAATATAAATGAATTTCATGCAGAAATTACTCTTTCTATATCGGAGTCTTGACTAGTAGATGCAATTGGATGTGTCTCATTTTCCTGTGAATCCACAAACAACATTCCTCAGTGTCTCCTGAGCAGTACTGACAAAAGAGATGCTAAGGTGTACCTTACCATATATGAAAACATGAGCTCCAGACTTTTTAGGGCCTCTATTCACCTTGTCACAACTCAATCCCATTTTCCTGAATGGCTTGTTTAACTTTTGGAGTGTATCAGATGTACTGTGGTGTAAATAATATTTGAACAAGAGGGAGATTATTAAGTTGCCAACTAAAAAGGCATTTTAAAGGCACCCCATTCCCTTGTTTAAATATCCCTAGCATTAGTGTGCTTGGAAACCTCTTTGTATTAAGTGGTCATTTTAAAACAACCTGCATTGTTCAGCAGGAGGCACCCAATTCCAGCTTGACATTTAGCACTTAAAGGAGTTGAGAGGCTCCAGGCAGCCTTATCAACTCACAGGCAGGGGCACTAAATGTCAGGGGGAGGCTTCTGCCTGAAACCACAGTTTAGAGCTTGGAATGAAGGGAGACTCCAGTTAAGTGCTTAAAGTATTAAGAGAATCTGAAAACAAAGTGCACACCATGAGCCAAACTAGTGCAGGCTTATGATGAGCTACAGTGTGTACGTGCGGCTTAGTCTTGGTCAAAGTTTTTAAAAGTGAGGGGCAAGGAATGAAAATGGCATGCTTACAACTCTCCTGCAGCATGCAGTAGAAGCAGAAGGGCCTGTTAATGAGTTCAGACCCGTGCGCTTTCTAAATATCTGATTTCCCCACTTAAACACAATTAGCTCTTAGAGGCCACCAAAAGGGAGAAAAAATACAACAGTTCTAATGTGAAGAAACTGCTGGCATGTATTCATTAGACAATCAGAGAGTGCAAATAAAAGGGTACTAGATGAGAAAGTGGCTTTTTCCAAATTTAAAACTACCAACCTTTGATCTCCTTCAGGAATAATGGATGGAAACTTAATTATTTATGTCTTTAATTAACTTAGAAAATTATAAATGGAAGAAAAATAATCTTATATTTAATATATTATGTTTAATATAATATATAATATTATATATATATATATATATATATATATATATATATATACACACACACACACACACACACACACACTAGGACCCCGGTGCACAATATATTGTGCACTCGGGGGTTCCGCAGCCCGGCCTGTACCCGCCCAACCTGTGGCCTGCCACCCACCCATTGAGCCCTGCCCACCCCCCACACACCACCTGCCACCCGTCCATCATGCCCCGTCCACCCACACACACCCCGGCCCGTCACCTGCCCCACCAGCCCTGCTCACCCTGATGCCTGCACTGCACCCGCCTCCAGGGCTGCCAGCCTCCATCTTGGTTGGGTTATTTTGCATACAGCCACTCTGACTGGCTGGTGAGCGTGGCTTAGCATCCCACAGAAGTGGTCAATTTCAATATTACACTTTTATTAGAAAAAAAAATATATATATATATAATGTTTTTAGCACTTTTATGCAAAGCACTTTTGCTTCTGCTTTTTAAATTTAAGTCCCATAATAGTGCCATGAACTGTGTACAATTGTATCCATTTTACAGATTAGAAAATCAGGACTTTCTAGTTCAGTGACCTAACCTTCTGCACATTCTTTAAAAGCTTGATTTCAAACTTGCTTTTTGGGATTGAGTTACTTAAAAATAAAAATAAAACACAGTCTAGTACTAACTTCTAGTAGAACTGCATAAATTCAAAACCGAACCAAAACAAACACACCAGGCCTTCTATGAAGATGCTCCTGTCCTTGGTAACCAAATAGTATGGAGCCCCCACTCACTCTGCCTAACACCCAGGAGAGAGGGTCACTCATTAAGTCTTCCTCCTGATCTCTTGTCAAAGTTCTGGAAGCAGAGAACCTTCACTCTAATGCCCACGGCCTTGGTCTAATGCACTGACCCTCAGTTTCTCCCTCCAGAAAATAAGATAGCATCTACCCTATATATTATCATGAAGATGAATTACAATAAGGATAGACGATGCCTGATACACACTATGCGCTTTATGAAGAATTGTTTTTCCTCAATTTCATGTTGGGAATTGCCTCCAAACAAGCCCTTGGTTCACCTATATTCTAGGAGATAGAGACCCTAAAAAAGAATGCATAGTTTCCTTCTGCTCTAAATCCTTACTGTTAACAGAAACTCTCTCTTACTGGGATGGAACAATTATCAAAGCAATCATGCCACATGGCCTACATTCTGACTGGATATGCCACACATGCTAGACCCTATGTGGTGTGGATTCAATGCCAAAGGAAGCAGACATATTGACATGATTTTTCTGTAACTCTATATATCCACCCCAAAGAGATAATATGAGGAATTCACCTCCCTCCCCCTGCACACACACACAAATCCCCATATGCTATATACCAAAATTTAAATACATGTGTTATACTTAAGTTTTATCCCTTACTGGTAAGACAATCTAATCTTTACTTTAGAAATTAATTTATCTGGCATATTTCCCTTTTTAGTTTTCCTTTCAAGACACTATTATAGAAGTACATATTCGTGTCCTAACCAAGAATCAGCCTCATTTTGACCTTTAATTCAACAACTATTTATTTATGTTGCCTACTATGTATGTAGCAGGTATTCTGCGAGGTTTTGGGAACAAAACTATGAACTACACTGTCTGCAGTTCCTATTTTCACAGGTCTTGCTTGCATTTTAGAGCAAGAAATAAATTTTAAAAAACATAAAATAGTCTCTGATTTGCTATGAAGAAAAATATATTGAGTCAAAAGAGGACTAGTTATAATTAAATGAGCAGTAAATGCATCTCTGAGGGAAGACATTCAAGCTGAACCTAAAGGAAAGCCAGCAAAACTCACCATTTAAATAAAGCCTAAGCCTAATAGATATCCAAATAGCTGGCTTCTGATATACTACTATTAATGCAGCAAGGATTTTGCTATTCAACTTTTTACACATCGAAAAAACACTTATTTTTTTATTTACTTATTTTAAAACTAGTGCCCTGGTGCACTGTTTGGTGCACATTGAAAGGAAATTAATTAGAAGGTGGCCAGCAGTGGGACTGGGCAAGCCGGGCCAGATATAGCTTGGGGCCAAACTCCCACAATCCCTCCCCAGCCGCCCCTACCTGGGGCTGCTCTGTGGCAAAGGACGTCTGTAGAGTGAGTGGAGTCCCTCGGGCAGTTGGGCTCCCTCGGCCTGGCCTGCAGATCAGGCTGAAACCAGCTCTCCAACATCCCCTGAGAGGTCTCTGATCAGGAGAGGGAAGTTCTCAGGTGATGCACACTGGAATCAGGCTTCCATCTCTCTGGTTCTGGGATGTGTCACCCTAGAACCTCTGATGCCAAGTCACCACAGCTCAGCAGCTCCTGTGTTAAGCATCTGCCCCCTGGTGGTCAGTATGCATCATAGCTACTGGTTGGATAGCTGCTTAGCCTTTTATATATATAGATATGTTTTTATTGATTTTAAAGAGAAGAAGGAAGAGAGAGAGAGAAATAGAAACATTGATGAGAGAGAAACATCCATTGGCTGCCTCCTGCATACCCCCTACTGGGGATCAAGCCTGCAACCTCCTGGTGCATGGGACAACACTCAACTGACTGAGCTATTCCAGCAGGGCTCACACAAAACTTTTAAGCACACACTATTTCTCTGTGAAGTCATGAACTGATGTGTCTCTGAGACAGTATTTTAGAATGCAAGAGAAACATCAGTTGGGATGGAGGACTGCTGAGCATCAAATCTTTCCAAAAATCCATTTCTGGAAAACATAACTCATCCTATTTGCTTTAATGATGGATATTAACATGGCAAGAGTTTCTTCTTTACCTCATGCCCAGTAATTCTCAGCAGCTCTTCACTTCCTTTTTGCATTTTGGAACTCTAGGCAGGTTTTAGAGACTGGAAATCCCCCTAAATTACTGCGATGCTCCTTTGCTGCTTAGCAATGGTTTGTCAAGGATTTCCCTCCACCTGGACGGCCATGGCAGTGGAATGGCCCAGCTCCCTGTGGCACTGGGAAGGCAGCCAGGAAGAAATCCCCCAGAAGCTGCTTCCTAAATGGGCTTAGTCTGACCAGACTGGCTGTGGTGTGGAGGTGTCCCAGGTTACAAATAAGACTGACCACAGAGCCGAACCTACCATGAGATTAGGCAGATATTTTTCTGTGAAGGCAGTGACTGAAGGAAAGAGCCAATAAAAACTATATTACTAGGGCGTCTTCTTGTCTTCTTTCATTGCTATTAGTCTGTTTATTCCATGGAAATTGTTACCTTTAGGGTGATTATGCACACACCCTGACATAATGATGGCCACACCTATATGTGAAATAATATCATTTTGTATGTATATGCTTTGAAAAGACCAGCCAAATTTGTGGATCTCCCTGATGTACAAAAAAACTGATATCTTTGGGAATTGTTAAATCATTTGACTTCTCCACAGGAAAAAGAGAAGCCTGTCTTCTGTGCCCTGACCTTGTATAGAAGGGAAAGATACAGCTAATTTTGTCACAATATTAGATTACCCGAGGATTGTTTATTTTCCATGCTTTCTCTGACAAGTCAAAAAGGATCTACAATCCTGGTTTGCGCTGAATGTGCTTATTTTCAATTTCTAGACTCTCTATCGTCTATGAACAGTGTCTTTGCAGAAGTTTTCAGGGAGAGAGGTTGATGAATTTTGCCCTAAATGGACTTAGGACATTGCAAACAGGACTGAGATCTTTCCCAGGACCATTTCCCGTATTCAGTGCATGTGTTGTAATCAACGACCTGGGGATTTGATTTGATCTTCAGCTCTCTCAGGCTCCAGAATACCAAGTCCACTCTTGCAACACACATAAAGTCACGTTTTAATAGTCTTGTTCTGGTGCCATATCTGGGCTGGAATCATGTTTGACATTCAAAACAATGTTTTAGTCACCATAACTCCTACAGCATGACTAAGGCCATTAAAAGTTGAACCAGGACTTGTGTCGCCACAAAGGGCAGACAGGTTTTTTTAGGTCTCTGTTTTTCTGACAACACTTTTCTAGGACAATAACTGGAACATGGTTTACTTGATTAGAGGTGAAAGCACTAAGTTACCATTTGTAGCATGAAAACCCTGATGTTTGAGGAAGCTGGTACAGGGAACCTGGAACTCAGTGGCCTTTAAACTTTGGGTTCACATCTGCTTAAACCTTGCAGCTGGAACCTCCCTGGTGTGTGTGGGAAGCTCCACATCTCCAGTGAGTTCAAATTGCTACAGTTTATATGGTAGTAGGGACTATCAGAAACAGGGTTGTCCTTTGAGAGTTAGCTGAGGCTCAGAAGCTTAGGAATTTATTCCTCTTATTTCTCTGAGGCAGCCTCATCTGAAAATTTTATATTATATGATACCTGCCACCCAGGGAGATTCTGATTATTATATCAGATATTATAACTTTCTTTTCTTTCCTTCCTTATTTCATTTGGAAAGAAACATTTTGGAAGAAGACCGAAAACAATTTTTTCCTAAGGCTAAAAAACAGATGAATTCTCTGGAAAGTATTATTAAATAATAACACCTCTTTATTAAATATATACATATATAAATATAAATAATTTTGCTCACAGTTTCTCATTTCCTCTTCTCAGGACTCCTGCAGTATGGAAATTATAGTCATCACATTTTACAGATGAGAAAATTAAGGCTTAAGCAAGTTCCCCATCTTGCCAGTAGTCTTACCTTTGATTGCTGCTGGATCCAGCATTTGAAGCCATGTTAATCTCATTGCCAAGTTTATATTTCTTCTATAGGCCCAAATTCCAATTGGTGAAAGCAGATTGCATACTCTAATCAAAGGAGAAGCTGAGTCAGGTGGCATAGACGGTGGTTATAAAACACAACCGCATCTAAGAGAAATGTGAGATGCTTAGTAAGAGGAAGAGCCCCAGGACTCAGCCCTGGAGATTCTGACAGTCCTCTCCCCACCACCACCACTGCCAGGGGTATTGGGTTGAGGTGCTCTGAAGATCATAGAAACCGGGAGTGGAAACACTATTTGTTAATGTCCTGCCTCCATGCTATAAAACAGGACATACAGAAACAGCAGCTGCTCTCTGGGAATGGCACCCGGGCTGAGGCAAGGCAGAAGCCCCAGGGCCTAGTCCTTGATGTGTCTGAGCACTCAGAATGTCTGGTCACAGTCTGAAACTGGTTTTCACTCTTTCTTCAAGTGAAAATACAGCGTTAGCAGAAAATAATTCAGGGCCCAATAAGCTATCCTCCACCCAGTCCTGGGGTAGGAAATACTTATACTTTTAGTACATCGGTAGCCTTTTTTTTTTTTTTTTATCTAGAATTTTTAAATCTCCAAATTTTAACATACCTACCCCGGGGTTGTTTAAAGAACTGATCAAAGTGACAAAAAAAAAAAAAGTTTCCATCCCTTTTGGTGGGAGTCAGGGGCCATCTCTGCCTGGGGGCTGCTTTCCCATAGCACGAAGAACTACTCACAGCTGGAAATAACAACTCACACAATCATGTGCAGTAAGTAAGTGATAAACTGAGGAGAATAACTAGGTTTGGTCTCTTTTAAACTTTATAGATTTTTGTATTTTATTTTTTTTCTAGAATATGCTTAAAAGAATGTTGTTGGTTCACTTGAACTCTGAAAGCTCTGATTGGAGCTTCTGTTCTTTCAGGCCACCTGGAGCCTGCTGACCTCACCTGGGAATTGAAGACCTGTCACAGGCAGGCCTTCTGCTGACCTCCCTGCATTTACCTGAACAGCGCAGACCATCCTCTCCCAAAGAAGCTGTTTTAAAAGGCAGGAGCTTAATAGCCTGCTTCTCTCCAGAGGACCAGCTCAATGCAGTTGCTTAGGGTAGTGGGCCTCAGACTCTGGCTGAATCAGAATCCCATGGAGGCTTGTCCAAACACAAACTGCTGGCCCCACCCCACAAACTCAAACCCAGGATGTCTGGGTAGGGCCAGGAATTTTCATTTCTCACCAGCTCCTTAATGATGCTGATGCTGCTAGTCTGGGAACAGCACTCAGAGAACCCTCGCCTTAGGCATTAATTTTGTGCCAAGATCTAGATCTCTAAACTTCCACAGCAGAGAAGAAATAACCATTCTTTGCCTCAGTTCTATCTGGGGAAGAAAAGGCTTACTCAGTTGATTTCCTTTAACTACATTTCTACAGAGTAATCACAGAATTCGTGGTGATGTTTCTAAGCATGCTTAGATGAGGATACTTTTAGAAATGAAAAGTCTGAGTACATGGAAGGAACTAAGCTCCTAAAGAATCTATTTTGTGTCTCATGGTGTTTGCCATTGCAGAGGCTCTGAAGACACACTTGAGACTTGTACTCACTCCATGTCTGGTTGCTAGGACAACCATAAAAGAATTGCATCACTTTAACCCAAACACAAGGAGGTCTCAATTCGTGAGACAATGCACGTTTTGGAACTTAGTTCTTGGAGGGCTTCTCCAGATGTATATCATTTAATATATGCTAGTGCTAAAAACCATACTTGATTTTGGTAAATCTTCAGTATTTCCTGAGTGTACAGAAGGCTAATAGGTCTATAAAATTTAGAGATCTCTCTTCATTTTGCAATTGAGCAGCACCTCTGGCCTTTTGGAGGTTGTCTGGACTCTAAAACTTCTTGCAAAGGGTAGTGGGAACTTCTTTTGTCACTTTGGTCAGTTCTTTAAACTACATGGGATCGGTATATTAGGGTTTAGAGATTTACAAATTCTAGATTTAAAAAAATGGCCACTGACATACCAAAAGTATAACTATTTCCTACTCCAAGACTGGGTGGTGGATGGCTTTTGGGGCCCTCAGCATAATAAGCATTTTCTGCTAACGCTGTCTTTTCACTTGGAGAAAGTATGAAAGCAAGGTTGAGACTGCGACCAGACATTCTATAAAGAGATTATAATTTCAACACTTTGTATCATGACTTTGAAATGTTATGAAAAGGTCGTTGGTAGAGCAGATGATCTTGTCATTTGAAAACTGTATTGACAGGGCACACTTTCTACACTCCTGTAGGCATTTGGACAAGATTCAGAAGCTCAAAAAAGAACAAAGTAAGTGTTGGCATTCTCAGTCTCATAATGTAAAGCTCTATCCCTTTCCAGTAAAATATACTTTTTCTTAATTTGAAACAGATTACATTGTTCCTTTGAATTAATATTTATCCTGAAGAAATAAGTGTACATTTATGTGCTTGTACCAATCGTGTAACAGTTAGGATTCCTTTGTCTGCGAGTGACAGAAACTATTCTCCCCCATCGAAGCTGGGGTAAGAAAAAAAGAGGGGTAACTTGACCAGTTTGTGTGAATTCATAACTGAGTTTTGTGGTTGTTCAAGAGCTCAAATAAAGCATCAGCATGATGTTCCTACCTCTTCGTTTCTTGGCCCTTCTTTCACTACTAGGAGTGTTAAACAATAGTTAGGATCAAATGCCCATCTCTTGCCCAACCACTGAGCTACACATTCCCTAGACCACATGGGCGGAGAGTAAACCGAGCTGCATTCCAAAGTGAAGATTAGAACTATCACAGGAAAAAGAGAAATGGATAGATAAATGCAAGAAATAGCTACTGTAAATGGATAACAATGAATGATCATCAGAAAGAAGAGGAGATGGGAAGACCTTACTCAACGAGGGACTGGATTTGAGGAAGCAAAAATATGCGAGAGTAGTATGCTTTAAAAGCCTCCATTTCTCAAGCATTATTGTGGACTAAAATTTCTAGCCTCTGGCAGACATGAGCTATTTTGTCTTAAGATTTTGTTGCTGGATAGAAGGAAGCAGATAATATGTGGAGATCATATTTCATGGCATTACCTTTATAAAGTTAAAATCAGCTAAGCAAATTTCCTCTTCTCTTTCCTATCTTTTGCAGTGAGGTAACTTTCCTTGTTTTCTTAATATCCTTTTCTTATGGAATATCAAGGTTGTGTTATACTTTCTGGGTTACAGCTCCAGTCATGAGATTCTACCACTTACTTAGTCTGTGACCTTAATAAAGTTATTTAAACTTCTTGGATCTTAGAGGCTTTCCTGTAAAATGAAGAAGTTAGCTAAATGATCTGAAAGTCTCCTTCTAAATAAATCAGTGTAATGGGAAACCAAGCCTCAGCCTACGTTGTGCCGCTCTGGGGATTCAGATGTGACTGGTCATGTCTGTGAAAACAAGCCCTGGAGAGCCTTAGAGGAAGAGCCAGAGAGAACCAGCCAGATTCATGTCTCTACTACCTGGATTTTCTCTCAGACCCCAACTTCCAGCAACACATCTGAAAATCCTTTGAAAACTGAGAAGCTATAAACAAAACCCAAAAGAGATGTCCCACTAAATCACTGTAAAAATCTCTAACTCAGAATAGGAAGTGAGTCTGTCTGTCCTCTTTCCCACCATAACACACCATGTGATGCTGAAGGCTCTAGAACATCTGCTCTGACTAAATGTATAAATGAAAAAATAAAAACCCTTTTCATTGAAAACTTGCAAGCAGCCTCTGCCAATCAACTTTTCAAAAGGATATGAACTACTAGTGAAATATAATGGATTGAAAAGACCCACGGAACTCTCTTTCTTCCCCAAGCACCACTGAAATGACTGGGAATTTTCCAAGGACCTATAAGAAAAAAAGAATGGAAATAGAGAGGCATGCAACTGAATTTCGCAAGCTCAAATGTAAAAGAATGACTGGTAACTGACTTAGACTAAAGAACACTGAACCCTGAGCTCCCACTGAAGAAAGACAGACAACCTATTTGCACTAAAGAGGCCCCAACCACTCAGATAATGATAGAGACAGGTTCCTCTGGAAGAGGGGGTGAAGGTGAGACTGAAATAAGGATTATTTGTATTTAGCATTTTCTTACATTCAGGGATATACCATAGTTTATTTAACACTAATGTTATGCAGTTAATAATTTAAAATGTTACAAATAACACTAAGTGGAACATCCTAACACAATAAAATCCTGCATGATTCTCTAGTAATTTTCTCAGAAAGTGTTCTTACTTCAAAGACTAAACTATGTTTAAGGCTTTGACAACTGCAAACCACCCTATGGAAGATTTGTATAAGCGTACGGCCTGCCCATTTCACCACACACTCCTGCCAGCACTAGGCTCATCATCCTTTCCAGGCTTTGACAGTTTGATGTGTAAAAGTAGTATCACTCATTAATTTGTATTCTATTGATTGATGAGACTTAAAGCATTAAATATGTGTTTATTGGGCTTTTACATATATTTTTTGAGAATTCCTGTGCATACTCTTTGCCCATTTGTTCCTTGGGTTACTTACCTTATCCTTGCTAATTGGTGTTAACTCTTTATATAATAAAAATATCTGTTGCTTCTATGTAATAAATATAATTCTCCTCTGTCCCTATTTGCCATTTGTTTTTAAAGTCCCTTTTAACTCTAAGAATTTCTGTGTTTTACATATCTCTTTTCCTGAAAGTGGTAAACTTTATTCTTATTTTGAGTGGAAATACAATGTTGAGTTTGAAAAGAAATTTTTTTTTTCAATGAGAGAGAAGCATGGTGTTTCTGGAATATGAAGACATGAGTAAAGAAGAGACATTAAAATATCATTGGCTTGGAAAAACAGAAAAGCCATCAGAGTATTGTGTTTTCTATTGTTAATTAAATCACTGAAAAATGTGATCAGTTTACAAGATACATTTAATTTTTTTTCTGCTGCAAATAAATATATAAAATAGATTGAGGGATCTATTTACTGAAAATACCTAGATTAAACACTGATAGTAGCAGAAGAATACTTGCAGCTGAAACTAATAGAAAGCCCAGAGAAATGTATCTTAAATTATAAAGCCATTTCTCTTTCACATAACTGAAAGTCTAGATGGCCTCAACACTCTTACCAGGGCCCAGGTGCCTTCAGTCCTTCTGCATCCTCAATGTGATGTCCAGGTCCCTGGGCTAAGCAGCTCATGTTGTAATTGAATCCTTAGTTCAGAAGTCACAAGCACTCCTGATAGTGTTTTGCCTACTAGTAAGACTGCTCTCAGAGAGTCTTCAGCAGACATCCCCTCAGTACTCACTGTTTGTAAGCACTTCAATGTCAAGCATTTGAGTACACCAATTCATTGAGATATAAATTTCAACCTTGGGGGTTGAGGATGATTCAGCCCCTCCTGAAGGATCTGACTATTTACATGAAGGTGAGCAAAATACAGGTCTGTGAGCAAGGAAGGAATGGGGAGGGAACCCAGAATAGAGGTCTCAATGTCAAAGTCAATAATAAGTCAAAATGGATCAGAAAAAAGTGAAAGTGGATGAAAATCTGCCCTACCTTGGATTTCCATAACCCAGCACCTCTGGATGAAGATCTGATTTCAGCTGGAGTCCAGGTCATGATGTGCTCTTACTTTATATAAACATGTTCCCTCATATTCACTCAACTGTAAGCTCAATTTTGGTGAAGTGAATATAATTTTCTTGCAATTGTTTTATAGAAAACCTCTCCCACTTTTTTCTATAGTTTGAATTTAGTCTATAAGAACAGGATTAAGAAATTGATCAGGTCAATAAAATACTGGGCAATACAATCCATCCCTCTGGAAATGCTTTGGAATTGTAAATACTATTCCTGACCCACCATCTGTCCTCCTTCAGCTTGTCATTTTTGTCCAAACTTCACAGACCTTTGATATGTCTAACTCCACACATACCAGTTCTGCCTTTACCCCCCATTCTCTCCTTTGTCTGAATATGGAAAGCATGTGATAGATCTTGTGGCAATGTCACACTGACCCTCAGTATTTGTACCACCCAATGGAATAAGAAAGTTCAAACTACATACGAACTAAAGCAGCAGAGGTCCTATCTCTAAATGATCTTTTATCTGAAGAACTAGGGGCCTGGTGCACAAAAATTTGTGCACTCGGGGTGGAGGGAGTCCCTCAGCCCGGCCTGTGCCCTCTCACAGTCTGGGACCCCTCAGTGGATGTCCTATGATGGCCCCAGTCTGCCAGGCGCCTTGTGTGTGTGTGTGTGTGTGTGTGTGTGTGTGGCCACTGGGGACCTGCACCCAGCCGCATCTGAGGCTCAGAGCAGTCCTCCTGTGTGTGT
>PVJC01005102.1:27602-60659 GCA_004026665.1 Murina feae | reverse complement strand
AAATACATATCTTTCAACAAGTGAACCTAAAAATCAAGTGAATAAAAAAATCTGATGAACAGAATGAACTGGTGATTAGAATAGAATCAGAGGCATAGAAAGGGAGTGGACTGATAATTTTCGGGGGTAAAGGGTGTTGGGAATGTGGGAAGAGAATGGACAATGATCGTACACCTATGGATGAAGACAGTGAGGGGGGGGTAGACAGAGGGTGGAATGGGAAATGGGAGGAGGGGAGCTTTGGGGGAAAATAGAGGAACAACTGTAATAATTTGAACAATAAAGATAAATAAATTTAAAAAAAAAAGAAAAAAACAATTCTCTTTCCACCCTATTAAGTGTGAAGATAGAAATTTCAGCATGACTTGAGTAAATGAATGTATTAAAATATATTTATACTTCATGTACTATATATTAGCTATATAGAAACAAGTTATATTAGAACTTTGGCTAACTTGACTTGATTCCATTTCTCCTCCAGAAGTTAGATGATACCACTGTAACAAGTTATTAGCCAAAACATGGTGGCACTCCCATTCTTCCTGACATGATCATACTCATTTGCATTCACTATAACAAATATAACTCAGGATACCTACACTAACATACTAAATATATATAATAAAAGCCTAATATGCTAAGTGTCTGGTGGTCTATTCAGTAAAAAGCATATGTTATGATATGCTAAGGTCTCTGAACTGCTCACTATGACATGCACTGGCCACAAGGGGGCAGACAGTCAACTGGTCAACCAGTCGCTATGATGTGCACTGTCCACCAGGGGGCAGATGCTCTGACCAGTAAGTTAGCTTGCTGCTGGGGTCCAGACAACAGGGACTGAGGGAGATGGGCCGGACACACCCTGGAGTCCTCCTGCAGTCCCTCCCCAGCTGATCAAACTCCTGCGTCACTCCCTGGCCCTGATAGTGCACCGGTGAGGTCCCTCAGCCTGGCCTGCACACTCTAGCAATCTGGGACCCTTTGGGGGATGTCAGAGAGCCAGTTTGGCCCAATCCCACAGGCCAGGCTGAGGGACCCCACTGGTGCATGATTTCATACACCAGGCCTCTAGTAACTTAATAAAAGAAAAACACTGGCACTTCAGTAATGTCCACCCTATCACTAAGAAAATTTTAATTTAACCTGTCCTCTTACAAAAATTTCAAGTCATTTTAAAGGCAATCCTAAGAAACTAACAATGCTTATTTTATACGTAATTTTAAAAATCTCTACAATCCATCCAATTGAACAGTGAAAAATTTCAACTTAAAGAACATAAAAGCAGCAAGAAAAAACAGGACAGGTGAAAGAGAATAGTCACATTTAAGAACCCCTTAGAATATCAGAATTATCCACTATCAAATTGGTACTATTAACACACACGCACACACACACAAAAACCAAATCAGAGAAATGTTTCTTCAAACTAAGCATTATATACATTTCATCCTCCCAATATTTGTGAAAAATGATTTTCCAATGTTTTTTGGTGCAACAGTCAACGTATTTATCAAAGCCTCTGAGAGGATTAGGTGTACCCTTCATAATAACATACAAGGTTTACTGAATTATTTCTCTTTGATACCTTAACCACTTTGTCATTTTAAAGTTCAATTACTAGGAGGGTTACCATCATTAGACCTTCAGTGTTGTAGAAGTGTATAAAATGATCACATAGCTCTATATGGATAGCCACATCAATGAGAAGTTGTTGCATTTTAATAAGAGACAGTTTTAAACATTTCCTGATGAGTTGCTCTTAACTGCTAACCTATCCCACTTTTGCTGCTTTTAATTTTCTCTTCAATGTACACCCATGTAAGAAAAAAGAGGAAAATATGTAAACTTTTACAACCAGCAGTCTTCATTTTATACTCACTTAGAAAAAAATTACTTTCCTAAAGAGAACTATGAATAAAATTTGGACATTTCAGGCATTTTAAACTTACTACAGCTCCTCTGTTCTCCTTGCTTGGGGTTCCATCAACACCAAACATTGTGTCAGTACAGCCAATACACAAAAGATATACTGTGATTTTAGTTTAAAAATTTAAACAAACCCTGAGATTATTGTTCCAACTGATAACTTGTCTTCTACCTATCCCCTCTCCAGCCTCAAAGAGGTCTGGACTTCCATCCATCATCCCAAATTACTCTCTTTAAATAAGCCATCTGCAATTCTTATCCACACACTTCCAACTGGTAGTGAAAATTATAAATCTATGCCATTTTGTATTTTTCTCCTGGATTTTCCCTCAGACTGGGTCAAAATATACTGCATGCCAAACACTGTGCTACGATACTGAGAACATTAATAAAAGATTAATAAAACGCAGGCACAAAAAGTAAGTATCAACTACTGACAAAGTGACAAGAATGAGAAGAGATTATGTGTCCTTCTATTAGGGAGTGCTTTCTTTATAAAATCTACCAAAATACCTGGGGAGACAGAGTAACAACCTGAATATTTAGGAAGCAAGGAATGAAACTTGTATGAGGCTGGAAAGTTCCACTGAGAGCAGAGCAAATAAAGCCCTGTGCCCTGCGATGTAGTTGGATTTTGATACGGACAGAAAGTGGCTTCATCTGATCTAATTTACATGTCTAAAGGAAGCAGAAGATATTACTCGGAGAATAAATTGCAAGAGCAAAAGTAAAAGCAGAACCAGACAGAGCACCAGTCATCTTCAGCAATACATGGTAGTGTCCTGAGAGAGAACGCTTTTATCAGGTAAACAGGTTGTCTAGTTTTTAAAGTCCCAAAAAACATAGGTTTTCAAAACCAAAATATATAAAATCCAACAGATTCCAACATCCATCTTCCTCACCCTCAGGCAGTCACCCACACCCCAGTTAGAATCTTGAATACACTTACCTTCCATGTCTGTTAGTAGTATCACCATCACTCCACCATTCAAACCAGAAACTCCCAGACCACTACATTTCCCTCTCCCCCATCTACACACCAACAAAAATGTTAAATTCATTTTACTTCTGAATTACTCCTGTCTGGAATTTCATTAAATCTGACACTAAAGATTCTTTCAAATATTACACTGGGGTGGGACAATGGATCAATGTTCTACGTGGTCCCTCTGCTTTCCATTTCCTCCAGTTACTCTTGTATTTAAAATAACTGACCTGACTCCTATTTACCTAAAAGATAAAGCGCAAAACTCCTTAACTTAGATCAATCACAATTTATCTAACTTTTTGCCTTCTCTCCAACACGTTATTAGCCCTTAACCACACCCTCCCTACCCTCTCCCTCAAAAAAAAAAAAAAAAAATTATGTCAGTAACCGGCAAGTACATACTCACCTTTAAGATCTGCTCAAAAGTTATCTAAGTGAAGTCTTCCCAACATAGGTGTACATTTTGCGTCTATATTTTCAGAGCATTTGTAATTCCCTTCATTATAACAAAATGGTAAGCTTGCTTACAGGTCTACAGATAACCAATAAACTCCAAATCCCAAGAGTGCAGGGACCATATTTTGTTTATTTTTGTCTTCTCATTAGTAAATGTCATCTGTCCTACAGTTGGTGTCATTCATTCACTAAACAAATGTTTAATAAAGACGTGCTAGAAAATGAAGATAAATCACTCAATGATAAATAAGATCCCTACTTACTTAGAGGCAACATCCTGGAATGAAGTAAACAAATAAATATGGAAACTTCACACAAAGTTTTAAGAGAATCTTGGTGATAAAACTTTTTCAGGACTTACCATATTTGCTTAAATATTTTATGAAGAGTATTAAATAGATGTAAACACAAAGTAAAAGTAATAAAACTGAAAAATAAAATGTAAGCTTAATATGTGTAATTTATCTCCTGAGAACTGGGTGTTCCAATAACTCTCTTGCACTTCTCCACAATCACCAAGTAAAGTGGTCTCATCCTGACACCTAATGGTATGTAATTAACAAACTTTAAAGTTCAACCTCAAATTATTTATTTAAAATGATAAAAACAGCCTGGCCGGCATGGCTCAATGACTGAGTATCAACCTATGAACCAGGAGGTCACAGTTCAATTCCCAGTCAGAATGGGAATGCCTGGATTGTCAACTCAATCCTCAGTCTTGGGCCTGCAGGAGGCAGCTGATCAATGATTCTCTCTCATCACTGATGTTTCTCTCTCTCTCTCTCCCTCTACAGTCCTCTCTGAAATAAAACATATAGAGATATATTTTTTAAATAAATAAATATATAGATTAAAAATAAATTATATCAGTACAGAACGTGTAATGAGATTCTGGGATTACAATCTTGTAAGGAAAAGATAAAAATTGTTATTTTAAACCAGCACTACCCAAAAGAAAAGTGCACACATAAGAAATTTTACCTATTAACGATTCTAAGATTTGCTAAGATTACCTTAGACTTGAATGCATTAATATATACTTTTTAAAGACGGAATATTTATGGCCCAACTACAACACAACTCCAGCAGATTTGGGTAAGATTACACGAATGGATTGGCACAGACCCATCCTCAGTGTAGCAAAAAAATAATTTTTAGCACAAATCTAATGACGAATTAATAACTTCTTATATGCAGGATTAACCTTTGTTCAAAATAGTCACCTTGGTCCTGTGTAGTTTAGGCTCCCCCTAGTGGCTATATGGCAGCAATCAAATGTTTAGTTATATTTATTTTCTATTTGCATTTTCTATTTGCTCTTTTAAATAGATCAATGAATTTCAACTGGTGTGCCACAAGAATTTTTAAAATGTGTACTGCCTGACTAGTCAGGGGCACTCACCTCTTTTTCCTTAGATTGTCAAACAAAAAAATGGCAACAGCCAACACAACAATAGCCATCTTGTGTGGATGAATCAAAATTATACCTATTTTTTGTCAGATTGGCAAAGTATATATTTTTTCTTGTGCTGCAGAATTTTAGTAATTAGTTTATGTGTACCATGAAATGAAAAAGGTTGATAATCGCTAAGCAACACAATGAACAAAGAGTCCTAAGATTAACTATTACCAAAAGATGTTTTCATTGGTCAGTTTGCTAAATTAAGAATGTAACTTATAACACATTATTGCAAACAACTAAAAAGGAGGGAAACAGAAGAAGTGACAGTATCATTACAATATTTAATATAATCATTAGAAAGAAGCAAATTAACTTGATCGGCAATAGATGTTTTCTTTACTTTCTTCTCTTTTGCTTTGTCTCCGTTTATCCTTCTTCAACCCTGAATTTTACTGATGAGGAAATCTAGGTTTAAGGGATTTAATAAATATCCCAAAACCAGACATTTAGTACATGACAGTAAAATTACATTTAGTACAGTTTTTTTACCAGAATGACATTGGCCATAATTACACATTGGCTTAGAAACAAGTTAAATAAGATGTTTTGTACCTCTTCATAATCTGATAAATTCTTAGCATATTCTTATGAATTAAGGAAAGTAATTTTTATAATGGTGAGAAAAAAATGTTAACTGTGTTCTCTTTATACACGTTTCTATGAATTGTGTTTTTTAAATTTTATTGATTTTTTTACAGAGAGGAAGAGGGATAGAGAGTTAGAAACATCGATGAGAGAGAAACATCAGTTGCCTCCTGTACACTCCCTACTGGGGATGTACCCACAATCAAGGTACATGCCCTTGACCGGAATGGAACCCGGGACCTTTCAGTCCGCAGGCCAATGCTCTATCCACTGAGCCAAACTGGTTAGGGCTCTATGAATTGTTTTAAGATTATAGAAGATAGACCAAAAAAAAATTTTTTTTAATTTCTTAGAAGCTAAGTTAAAGGGGGTAAAAAGCAACAGATAAAATTAGTGTGTGTGTATATATATATATATATATATATATATATATATATATATACACACACACATATATATATGTGTATATATATATGCTATTAAGTATATATATTTTATTTAACCAACATAGACAAAGTATTGCTTCAATATGTAACCATGTAAAAATTAAAAGATATTTCACATGCATGTCTTCATACAAAAACATTTGCAATTGTTTATATTTTACACCTCTAATTCAAGTGGTAAAATTTCTTTGATGCTTATGGAGTTCATTAAATTTAGATGCACACACCCACATCGTTCCAAGTATGCTTATATTTGATAGCTGAATTTAAGTTAATTACACTTGCACTGTGCTATTCCTAAGATTCAACAGCCACACTTGGCCACCACACTGCTCCCACAGCGCACTTACTGCATCTACTTATATCACCCCAGCTTTGTTTTGCCAGCAGACTAGTCCCCTTATCTAAAATAGCTGCTGTCCTTTTCTCTACCCTTTGACATTAAGTTATTTCAACTGTTTGTCACTTTTTGTCCCTGTAGATCTAGGACACATGTGCCACAGGGAGCTGAGGGTTGGTCTACTTAATGCATAGTTATATCCTAAGTGTCCAGACCGCAAGAAATTGTCTATATACCAATTGTAGAAATCCAGTATTGAGCATTTCAAATGTTGCTAAAACTACTTTTGCCTACTCCTGTATTTCATATACATGATTCTTATATGACCTATTAAAAAGAATGACTAGCCCTGGACAGCAGTTCAGTGATTAGAGGCTTAGCCCACACACAAAAGGGTCTCCAGTTGGATTCCCAGACAAGGGCAAATACCAGGCTTCTGGGTCCTTCCCCGCTGCTAGTGTCCCTCGCACATTCACTCTCTCTATCTATCTATCTATCTATCTATCTATCTATCTATCTATCTCTCTATCTCTATCTCTCTTCGATTCTCTAAAAATCAATGGGGAAAAATATCCTCATGAGGATTAAAAAAAGAAAGCGTGACTAGAAACTGATTGTGACAAATAGCTTTATTCAATTGGGAAATAATCCAAATTGAGATCTGTATTTTTAATCAACCTATGGAATGTCATAGGTCTAAAAGATCATAATATGACACGTTATACTTTAATTTTACCTTACCTCTAACACTTGTAGCACAAATACTAGGACGTAGATTAAACTTAATCTTCCTAAAATAAAAGCACATATTTATTGCAAGGCAGAGCATCTGAATACATTTGTATATTATTCTTCCCACCCACCCCCAAATTTGGAGTAATTTTCCAAAAAGTTCTGATCTTCCTCTTTTAAAAGAATGGCTCCAGGTATATATACAGATAACAAAAAAAAAGGTCTTTTTAAATTTTCCTAATCATCATGCATAAATCTAAAATAGTGGCAATAGTTGACATATAAATTTAAAATTTTAATGTCTGGTAGGATAAAAGTTGGGCTATTATCACATAAAAATGTATGGGAAGGGGAAAAGCAAAGAGTATATAGGGAAACCAGTCTAAATGAGAAACTCAAAATTCATCATATTTTTCTGCATTCATGTGCCTAAAAATCAAGCACTAACTTCTACAGAGATATGACAAACTCACTGTAGCCACAGGAGTTAAAATAATTTTATTGGAATAATTGAACAGAAAATCTATCAAAAACCTAGCTTCATACATTTTTTTAGTAGATAAAACTTTACTCTGATTAGCCTTCATGAGAACTGCTTAGTTGGAAAATCCTATCTAATAAAGAGGTAATATGCAAATTGACCATTAATCCAACACACAAGATGGCCAGCCCTATGTGACCACAAAATGGCCAGTTAAGGGCGATCAGTCCGGCAGGGGAGAGTAGTTGGGAGGGACCAGGCCTGAAAGGGAGGGCAGCTGGGGTGACCAGGCTGGCAGGGGCAATCAAGCTGGAGGGGGAGGGCAGTTGGGGGTAATCGAGCCAGCAGTGGAGCAGTTAGGCATCAATCAGGCTGGGTGGGAGGGGAGTGCTTAGGTGCAATCACAGGCAGGCAGGTGAGTGGTTGGGAGCCACTAGATTGTGAGAGGGATGTCCCAGATTGGAGAGGGTGCAGGCTGGGCTGAGCAACACCTGCCCCACACCACTCATGCATGAATTTCATGCATCAGACCTCTAGTAGGTTAAGAAGCCCCTTAGGGTAAAACCAACTCAAAGTCCTAGGCTAGAAGCAGCAAGAAATCTTGACTCCTGCCCTGGCGGTTTAGCTCAGTGGATGAAGCGTCGGCCTGTGTACTCAAGGGTCCCAGGTTCGATTCCGGTCAAGGGCATGTACCTTGGTTGCAGGCACATCTCCAGTTGGGAGTGTGCAGGAGGCAGCTGATCGATGTTTCTCTCTCATTGATGTTTCTAACTCTCTATCCCTCTCCCTTCCTCTCTGTAAAAAATCAATCAAATATATTTTTTAAAAATCTTGACTCCCTTAATTTAAAAAATGAGGGAGAGGTATGTTGGTGCAAAGTTAAAAGATAAAAGGATTGATAAGGGGACTTGCTTGTTCACAGATATACCCTCCCAAAGCCAAACACATTTCTACCGCACACAAAAATAAAAAAAGCTTGGACAAGTGAAATTCCTGGGAAAGTGAAAGCACACTAAGCTATGGTAGTCTTTGGGAAGCAGGAGAGAGAGGCACACAGATGACATCTGGGTTAAAATCCTATGTAATAAAAGGCTAATATGCAAATCGACCAAATGGCAGAATGACCAATCGCTATGATGCACACTGACCACAAAGGGGCAGACACTCAATGCAGGAGCTGCCCCCTGCCGGTCAGTGTGCTCCCACAGGGGGAGCAACGCTCAGCCAGAACCTAGGCTCACAGTTGGTGAGCACAGCAGTGGTGGCAGGAGTCTCTCCCACCTCTGCTGCAGGCGAGTAGTAAGGAGCAAGGGGTCCTGGACTACAAGAACCCTGGACTGTGAGAAGGATGTCTGCCTGCCGGAAGGCAGATATCCCCCAAAGGGGTCCCAGACTGTGAGAGGGCACAGGACGGGCTGAGGGAACCCCCCCTCCAGTGCACAAATCTTGTACACCAGGCCTCTAGTTAGAAATAAGTATCTATACTTGCTTCTTACGTAGAGATATTCTTAGCAGACATCTACCACAATGTTCTAGAAACTACCTCCTGAGATAATTTAGCAGGCTGCAAACCAGGTGACTTTCTTAAAAACTATAATATCAAAAAATTTTGGAAGAAATTACTGTCAATATAGCAGCTAAGTACTTTAATATATTGCATAATTTAAAAGACACTGAATCACATCTGTATGTAGTACAATCCTTATAAGGTCTGACAAGCAGCCTGTAACTTTTCACCATAAAGCCACTTAATTCCCATTTATGAACTCCTCAGAGGGCATTCCTTTCTAAAGTGATTAACAAAGATAAAATGGATCAGGCCATCATTTAATCTACCAAAATAGTATCGTATTTTCCAGGATGGTAAGTTTTAAACACTTCATAAAGTTTTCAAAATGCACTTTTTATTACCTCTTGACTTGAATTAACTAGGCTTGTGAACACAAAAATATCCTATTTCTACAAAGGCAATGATACTGTCTAGTCAAAAGTAATGGAGTTTGTGCAATACTTGTTAGGTGGTACTAGCTGGAAGAGTTGGGGTGGTGGGAGGGCTGTCTATGATTTGCCAGGAATCCTAGACAATGTCAAAGGAAGAAACATTCAAACCTAGAGAATTTTTTTTTGAGTTGAGACAAACTGTCGACAATTGCCAGGAAACTAAATCTCAACAGATTAGGGTAATGCTCCAGAGAATGGCAGTTTTTCACCTTATTTTATACATGACAATAAAGAGAAGATGCAAGTGCATTACATGAAATCCATTGATGATAGTTGGGGAGGTGGGAGAGAAAAGCAGGGGGAAGCCTCTGTGATTGGATGAAAGGTAAAATGATAGACATATCTTTTACACAGGTGGGTACAGGACAGTTAACAGTCAACAATTAACAATAACAATGAGAGGATTTATCATCTCTGGCGTGATAAACTGGTTGTAACCTGAGGGGTCTGGAAAAGGGGAAGTTACCTTGACATTCCAAAGGAATGTTATCCTGAATGCAAAACAATAGACAGGCTTTGTTAAGGTAAAGATAGACCTCTGTCTGGGAAGATTTGCCTAGGTCATGACAACCTGCCATAAACTGCTTTTAGTTCAAAAGTTTTAAATTCAGACCATCTTTTGTGGTTACTTTAGGTCAAGCATGTCAAACTCATGGACCACAGGCCGAATGCAGTCCATAACGAATATTTTTGCGACCCAGCCAATATAACAGTATGTAAGAAACATTTTAATAAAGATTTTGTAACTTAATTTTTACAATATCCTGTTATATGTAATTCTAAATAACTACAACGTCCACTAATGACTGTAATTGTTTGCACTCATTTCCCTTACACGCCTTACATGGAGGGGCACCATTTCTCTCCACCAATACCAGCAGCGAACTGCCACATCATTAGTCTTGAACTGACTTGTCCGGTTTTCGCTACAGGAAATATTTCGCTTTCAGAGAACAAGTGCATTACATTTATTATTTTGTGCAGTTGTTCAGTGTCTGATAGGTTAATGTGTAAGAAAAAATATTAGTTTTTATTCAAATGTTCTATTAACAAGTACTCATTTTAGTCCTTTGTATTCAACATGTCTCTAACAAAATAACCTACGTTTCTATGAAAACTGAAGCTTTTGCTCTTTTTGCAGCCCACGTAAACTTAAACCTTATTTGGCCCGTTAGCCTTTGAGTTTGACATGCTTGCTTTAGGTATCCATTATGCAGGCATTCCCTAAGCTTCTCAGGTTAGCATGTGGCCCCATTTTGCCCACAACACACAATATACCAGGACAGCCATTATGCAACACAAAAATCAACTAACAAAAACATTGCCTATTTTGAGTAACACCAGAACAGAAGTTCTCAAAGTAAGGTCCTTAAACCTAGTATCAGTATCACCTGGGAACTTGTTAAAAATGTACATTATTTAGCCCCCTTTGGGACCTACTGAGTAAGAAACTGCTGGGTAGAGCCCAGCAGTCTATTTTGTAATGAGCCCTCCAGAGAATTCTGAAAGAACAAACAAGTTTGAGAACGGGGATTTTGTTCTCCCACTGCTTTTATATCAGCTCTAGGAAAGGATCTAGTCACACAATAGGATCCCTTGGTAAATACTAGTACAATCAATAAATGCATAAAGGGAAGTTCTGAATGGCATGGCTCCCCCAAAATTCTATATGGCTGAGAAAGTATCACTATGTACACAATTACTCCAATTAATATGTTCAATTTGCTCAACTGTTGGCTCCATAGTGGTCCTAATGTTTAAAATATTCTAACCAAGTCCAAGAACATGTAAATATTCTAACCAAATTAAAGCATTAACATTACAATCACTCAGGAAGTCACTACTGCCTCCAAAACTAAAAAGATCAGAAACTATTAAGAGAATCACTTCATGTGAGATATACATTTTCTCATTAAAAAAAAAAAGTAAATCTAAGCAATGTCTCACATATGCCAATGGACATCTAATAATCTGCATATGCCCTGTGGGGAAATTAACGGAAATTATTCTGGCAAAATATACAATGAAATAAAATGTTCTCTATTTTCACATATGACAATATGGATAATTTTAAAAAAGAATAAACTTAATTAAGCACAGAAAATGTTATTCATTGTGATAAGGACTGTTTACAAAGTTCTTCTAAAACCCAAAAATGTATTTTAAAATCTCACATTTACAAAAGTCCATCTGAGTGACAATTTGCATAAAAGATAGATCAAGGAAGACTATGTCTTAGAGATCCAGTCATAGATATAACATAAAACATAGTAAACCACTGTGGCTATTCATTTAAGAATTTGATACTACCTTAAATACATACATTTTCTACCTTAAACTGAGATGTATAATATATAATAAAAATGTGAAGTTTGAATCTATACTGACAACTTCGGAGCTAGAAACTAATTTTTGTATAAGTATCAATTAAGTGTTCAACACTACAGATGACACTTACTTATACAGAGCATTTAAGAAGTATATGGTCCACTTACATTACTACTGACCTTTGTACTTAATAACAAAAACATTTATACTATTTTTAAAATAAGGAAATTTGAGTAGAAAAACGTCATATATTCAAACTAATTACAGTTCTTTTTTTACCTAAACCTACTATTTTGAGTCTTAATTTTGAAAGAGAAGTGCCTCAGATGAAATTTAGGCGACTGTATTTTCTGAAAAAGAACTGAAATTTTATTTACATGCATAAGCAGAATACCACCTCTTCTAAAATTCAATGCTTTAACTCAGAGACAAATTAAACAGTAATGTTAACTTAAGATTTTTAAATGAACATAGACAACAAAATACAGTATCTGTTGCAGAGTAAAGAGGCGCTGGTATATAGTAATTTGAGCAATAAAACAATATATTTGAAAAAAATTTTTTAAATGGGTATTATGAACTCCAGCTAAATTACTTTAAGGGATGCAGTATCCTTCACCTAGAATATATAGGACTGTCTTATTGACAAGGAAAATTAAATATCATAAAACAAAGAAAGTACAGACTGCTAATTCTACCAGGTGAATACAAATATAATCGAATAATGCCCAGCCTGCTGGGCATAGTGGCTGAGAGTGGACCTATGAACCAGAACGTCAGGTTCAATTCCCAGTCAGGGCATAGGCCAGGGTTGCAGGATCAATCCTCAGTGTGAGGCGTGCAGGAAGCAGTGGCTCAGTGACTCTCTCTCATCATTGATGTTTTTATCTCTCTCTCCTTCTCCCTTCCTCTCTGAAATAAAAGTATATTTAAAGTGTGTGTGTGTGTGTATACACACACACACACACACACACACACACTTTGTTTAAGAAATTTCAACCAGAAGGAAGCCCTAGATATTTATAATCTAAACATGGTTTTATAGAGAAAGACAAGCGGTCAAAAAAATATTCCCAAAATAACAGCACTCTGATTGACCCTTTAAATAATTAGTCTTTTAAGATTCAAATGTCAACAATTAATACTGTTATAAGTAATCAAGGAAACAAATAAAATATTTTAAGTATTTTCCCCACATTTAGAAGACAGTGCTTTTGACCAAAAAAAAAAAAGAGCTAGTAAGGTATGTAATACATAAATGCATATTTTAAAGATCAGATATAAAAACAGTGAAATTCTTTACTATTTCCCCAGAGTGACATTCCATAAATTTTATGACCACATTCAATTGGGAAACTATATGCATACTTCATTTTACACAATTGGAAAAAAAAACAATATATAAAGTGAGCACATAAAAATTACTGGTTTTTTAAATTTAGCAATAAAAGATAGTGTAAAGAAAATACTGTTCTTGTTATGTATAAAAGTACTATTTATTTTACTTAATCATTATTTCTTTACCATGAAATACAGCTTGAAACTTACTTTGAAATAGTAATGCCACTGTCTAAGAATATCTATGAAATAATCATAGGAAAACATTTACATCTAGGAGTTAGGTATATGGGTGTTTACTAGCTTATTTTTGAAATTGTGACTTTTTCCAAATTGTGACTTTTCCCACTACCCTCTCAAATTTCAGAAATGTATTGTAACATATTATTAGCTATTGTACCAAAACTCTTCACACACAAAAAGCACGTAAGTAAAAACAGTACTCCCCAAGAAATTTCCCGTTATTGGGGAAAAAAATAGTACCTTTTATTTTGGACTAGTTCCATTTGTCACTAAATTTCAAACCTTTTAAAGGTTTAAACATACACTTGATCGTATTATTTCATAAAATATTTCCTTTCAATCACACATTTATGTTCTTCTTCTCATTCAGAATATAAGTTGCAATTATCAACCTAACCCTCATTTTTAATTAGTTAACTACTGATTACTCACAGTAACATTTAGCAATTATAGACTTTACACATAAACACCAAGTTACTGAAATATTCAAGTATGCTTCTGATTAAAACATGAAGGTGTAAGTTTCAATTAGTATTTGAGAAACAAGATTTCAATTACTGTCCTTACTGATAATTTCTATTAAATCACAATTCCAACTAAACAATAATTTATTCCCTATTATTACTGATATTGTAGAGTTTTAAAAAACAAATATTTAATCTGTTCACTGAATACTCAGCACTTATTTAAATAGAAAAATCCAAAAACTCAAGGAAGAATGACCAATTAAGCTTAATGAAATATAAGTAAATGTAGAGTCCTTCAAATAAAAACTGTATCTCTCAAGAAAATTAATGCATTTATTTTCATAATAAACAAACACAGGGAAATTCTGAGAAAATACATTGCTGAAATAAAGCAATTTAGGAAAAAAGTGTGTTCCTTTATTTTATGCATATTAATTACACATTAATAGTATATGAAATCTAAATTCTGCAGACTTTAAACCCAGTGTTTAAATCATGGCACAAAACATAATATTGTGGTATTATAATACTAAAATTGTTTCATATTACCATTTTATGGAAATAATTATGGTAGCATAGTTGAACAAACTTACATTTATTTTTATATCTACCACTTTTAAGCAAATACCATTGAAATATATTCACTGGTATACTAATTCACAAGAAAAAATATTGACTGATCTAGCCACAGGTGTTTAACTCTATGGGAACGCTAAAAACTGAATAGCTAGGAGTTCACAGATGCTTCACTTGACTGTCTCCCAGAAGCTGACTGTTCCCAGGGTAAACTTGGTTAAGTACTGGAACAAGGATTTTCTTGATGCAGGGGAAAAGCTGTGCAGAACTCTTTTCTTGGAGCCAGAGCTGAGCCGGACACTAGAATGTTCAGCAGATTTGCACGTCTTTGTGCACTGGCTTTCAAATGTTCTTGAATGAATCTTATAGAATTCCACAGCCTTGGCCAAAGATAGCTTGGTATTAACATCAAAGGAAAAAGTGTTTCCCAATATCCATTCTGCTTTGAAACAAAATACAAAGCTAAAAATTACTTAAGAATTATATGGGGGGGAAAATACACAGATGCTGGGAAAGGTATGAGGTGCAATATATATTACTTTAAAATTATAGCTAATGTTTAAACTCCTCACACTGCAATTAATATACAAATTAAAACAAATCCCACTCCCTGCTAATATATATTCATGGAAAACACCAATGAGAATAATCTTTATTATTTTACAATCTCCATGACTGCCAAAAACAAAAGCCTGTATTGGTGCAAAGTTTAGAAAATAATTCCACCCACACTGTAGTATCCAAAAAATAGTAGATAAAAACATTTTAACTGGTACAAAAGATGTCATCTCAGTTACACTTCACACCCAACTGTGTTTATGCAAGATTTGAAATTAACCAAATTTATTTCTTCCCAAAGTATGCTTTCCAGCAAAAACAGAAACTATGCAAAAATAAAAAGTAGTATTTATATGCTGTTCATTTTATACTAATGCATTAATCTTCCAAAAGAAATGCTAAAGCATGATATAGTAACACTGAAAAGTTATGAGGGAAAAAATACGCTGTGATCAATGGCTAATATGTCAGAAATGCAGTTTAATTTAAAGATATGTTCCTTCCATGAAATTTTAAAACAAGCATGTCTAAAAAACAAAATTTTAAACACAGCAAGGCTTTCTTTTGGAATAAAAAGTATGTCGTAAAATCGGTTTTCCCCTAGTATTGAAAATCAAAATTCAAATTACGTATCCAATAATAGAGAGATGTATTACGATTCCAATGACTCTAGCCGTTCTCAAGTTAATTCTGTTTTTTAAAATTAAACTTGTATTCCTTGGAGACAAACACGCCTATCCCGTCAGACAAACTTTACTGGAGACTTACCAACTTTAGGGAAATATTTACAGCACTACAGAGTCAACCATCTTTAATATTTTTATAAACTAACCTTCTCAAGAAATGTCTTATTTCTTATAAATCACACAGCAAATCCTCACTTAGTATACAATCTCATAGTATTGTTTAATTTTAAAGAAAATTTAAAGGATAAGATCTTGATATTGATACCAAATGGGAGGAAAGATAAATAAAAAAAAACAAACCACAAACACTGTATCATAAGCAAAAGAGATTTGCCTTCAAACATGTTTTTTTCCAAGATTGAAATGATTTATTTGAAAAAATCAGCACAGGATAAAGGTATCCTTAAGATTCCTCTTGGAATATCTTAATATTCAGATTCTATATGAAATCTGACAGCAACTCTGGTTTCACAGAACATGAATGGTTTACACAAATGTAAACTCTCAGGCCAGACCCCTTATTAACATTACCTTTCACTAAGCTGCTATCTTCAGTGCTACTTGCACAAAATAAAAAGCAGGAAATCCACTTTCATTTTTATATGGCTGGGATTAGTTAAAGCAACCAAAGTATTACTGTTACAGCCAAGTTTAGCAAAACTGTAAGAGAATACCACTAATAACATTTGTAAATTATCCAAAATGATTTCTTTATTGAAGTAACTACATAGATTTCAACAGTACTATGGGATATTTATATTTAGCTAAGGTCACAAACACATTTTAACATTCACAATGATGAGCATCAGCATTACCATTCTAATCTACAAAGCTCATGAATAAAGAAAAATACAAAAACCTCATTTTACAAAGAAATACTTTAACATCTGCATACATTGACAATAAAACCATTGTTCCAAAGTAACAGGTTAAGTGTAAAGGCATACCACTGAATTTTTTTTCTCTAAACAGGAATGAAAGGATGTTTAATATCTACGACGTTTATTAGGGCCTTCAAAGTTGCCTGCTTGGCTTCCTCTGCCAAAACCACCAGGACCACCACTAACAGGACCTACACCACTCATGGGTGCTTGAGGGGTTTCAGAACCTGTCCTACTACCCATAGGTGATCCCATCTGAGATGGTGGTCCTTGGGGAAATCTATCATTGTGCTAGAATACAACACAATAAATATGAAGTCCATTTGGAACACATCAAATATAAGCGACAAGAAAAATTGGCAAAATCCCAAGTAGTGGTGTCATGAAGTTCAGCAGAAAGTCCAGCAGAATCAGGATCACACATAGAAGGAAGAAAGGAGCAATTTAATTAGTTACTATGTTTAAAAAAACAAAACATCTGAAGAGTTACATACTGCTATATAATGCCCCAATTTCATGAAGAACAATTTCATGATTTTAATGGAGCAAATGCCATCTTAAAAAACTCTAATCAATATTATATTACTATTCTGGTATCTTTTATAAAAAAGTTTATATTGCATGTAACTGTGGTGCATAAAAAATACTTCTTAAAAAACAGCAGAGATAAAACTGAGGAGTAGCATCATATTCAGAAAGTGTAGTTATGAAATCTTTTGAGATGTTTTTTGCAAAGACTATTAGAGAAAATAAAGTTTTTTAAAATCAACAATTTATTAGATATAGGAATCATATAGTTAGAAAAATTTCACAGTAATAACCACATATATTAATCTCAAAAGTTGAAGACTCAAAACGCCAGTGTGAAAAAGACTGAAGACAATATTTAAATAAAGTGTACAATTTCAGAGGGAGAGGTGGAAAAATTGGCCATTTATAGCGCTTCAAAATTACTACTAATGATTATGTTGCTACACAAAAATTTAAACAAGGAGTTGCAAGTTTTTACTAGCTTTCAAACATTTTATTCTAAAATAAAGCCTCCACTGAAGTTAACAAATATACTAATTTCATTAAATGCCATCTGATCATAGTAGATATGACAGCACTGCCTCTTTATATTCATTTTAAAAAACTGTTAGCATGTCTAATTTCTCCAAATCCATAAAAGATAGCATCCACCAATTCTAAGACACACATTCACTTTTATCACCTCTGAGACCAGGAAGGAGTTACAGCTGACAGCATGTCTGAGTTTAATTTGCAGTGCTTTTTCTTTCTAGCAGCAATGGCGACTTAAGATTTTTGTAGTGGTTTTAAAACTAAATTTCCTTTTCAAAATATAGTCAACCAATTTTCCTTTTCTGAATGGTACTTAGAACAACCATTAACAAAAAACAAATGAGAAAATGTTTAATATAAAGTAGTGATAGACTTTGAGGGAAATGAAACAGGTATTAAGTCTTGCTACTGATATTCAAATGTATTATTACTGAAAAACATTTTTATAATAATGCATACAAAGATATCTTCACACTCTCAAACCAAGACATAAAACTGTCTACTTTTAACTTAGTAACAAATATAATTAGTAATTCTACAATGTAAGTTTAAAATTTTAAACTTATGTTTATAAAAAACTGTTTTCACACGTATTGGAGTTTTGTCCCCCAACAAAGGTAAGGAGTCCACACAGGAAAAGTACACAATCATAAAGTACTTGGACGCTGGTAAGAGGTGGATACAAATTAAAAGCACCGTAAAAACAACTGTAACATATGTGTCCACATACTTAAGTACAAAGCATGTCATGGATGGTAATCATAACTCTCTCAAGATACTTAAAAACTGCCTCATAATCAACATATAACTTCACAAGATTGCTTTTTCTTCAATGCGTAGTAATATTTACTGCCAAAACAAATGCCAAATTATCTTAAGTGTGAAGTTACCTTTGGAGCATAAGTATATATTACTGAATATAATCAAAATAATGTTTATGATACATTACCACTGCTCCATTATCTGGCATCATTGGAGTTCCCATATTTGCAGCTCCTTCTGGTCCCATGGCAGGACCAGGACCCATTGGTGGGCCAGGTATAGTTCCTCTGTTGTTCATATTCATACCCATCATTGGAGGAGGACCTTGGTTACCAGCAGGTGCTGGGCTAAACCCATCTACGCAAAACAATCTATACTTAGAGCTGTCCTATCTTAGTTCAATAAACATTAAAAATGTAACAACACTTAGGCAATGTATACAGATGACACCATCAAAATCATTTTCCTTCTCTGAGAATGGGATACTTAGCTAACTATTCTGTAAGAGTGTTATCTACACTAATAGAATTTTCATTCCAAAAACAAAAGTACATAAAACATATGAGATAACTATCAATTACTTAAGAACATTTGAGACTGTAAAAGCTTAAGAATTTTTTTTTAAAGTTACGATGATTTCTATGGTTTGCTTTTTTACCAAATACTCCCTTTACATGGTGGCTAAACTCTACCAGTCTAAATGAAAAGCAAAAGATTAGCACTTTGAAAACCACTTAATATTTTTAGTCATGACTAAAAATGTTATGTAAATTGCATTAAGTTGTGAGAGAATCCATTCTCTTGAATATATTATGTTCCCTACAACTAACTAATCTCTTGACTTTTATATAGTTACTAAACATCTCCAAAAAAGTATGAGGTACTGTTTAACTTTATGTAAAAATATGTGATCTAAACAAACTGAAATTACTCTCAACATGACAGAGCTAATTTTTAAAAGCCACTGCAACCAAATGGATATAATATTATTACATTAGATTTTTAAATTTTTTAACACGCGGAAATTCTGCAAATGGGAACAAACTCTTTCGTAAGAAAGTTGAAAACTACAATAGTTTTTGAGCTATAACTCCACATTTATAATGGCCTCAAACACAGCATTTTTAGGTACCTTCCACATTTTTTTGTAATTTTTAAAGTACTGATATATTTATCATTAAAAATTCATAATAAAGATTGACTCAGCCTGGGTGTGGTGGATTGTCATCTCAAGGACCAAGAAGTCCCGGTTTCAATTCCCAGTCAGGGCACATGCCCTGGTGGGTTCAATGCACAGTAGGGGGTATGCAGGAGATAGCCAATCAATGAGTCTCTCTCATCATTAATGTTTATATATATTTCTCTCTCCCTCTCTTGAAATCAATAAAAAATATATTTTTAAATTCAAATAAATTGACTTTAACTTCGAGTTTTCTTCTACTATTTCGTTATATAGGTCAATTTTATAACATCCTGAATTCAATTTCTCAAAAACACATTATAACATGAGTTGAACTTTTCATTAAAACCGACAACTCTAAATGGCTGAGCAAAGAACAGCTGAGAAAGAAAAGTCTTACTCCTTTATCTGTCCCTTACAACACACTATTGCTCTTTCTGAACTCAATCCTCAGGAATCTACCAACTTCATAGGAAAGGAATTATTTTCTTAATCCATAAATGGTCTTCCTGATAAATCTACACTTTAACTAAGAAATTTATATTCCTTAGCACAGTTATAACAAAAAATTTTACTAGACTTCCAATACATCTCTCACAATGGAAATGAGAAAGAGTGAAGACATGAATCTGGGAGGTAACAATTTGACCTCAGCTTCTGCGAAAACAACAGGTACTAGATTAGGGTGGGTTTTTTAAAAATAGAATGAGAATTGTTACATCTAACTTATGAGATTCAGATATAACTATGCTCCTATAGGTATAGTAAAATAACTAAAAAATAATATTTCCATCAATAGTTGAAGTAGCCTTATTTTTAGCAGTTACATCTTCTACCACATAGCTGTAATTAAACTGAATTTAATAAAATCTAAGCCCTGGCCAGTGTACTAGAAACTCTGTTGGTTGGAGTATTGTCCCATGCACCTAAGGGTCTTGGGCTCAATTCCGGATTTGATCCCTGGTCAGAGCACATGCTGGGAGCAGCCTATAGATGTTTCTTTCCAACATAAATCTCTCTCCCTCCCTCCCTCCCTCTCCCTCCCTCTCCCCCCCCCCCAAATCAGTTTTGTAAAAACTACAGAGAGTACATAGTTAAAAAATAAAAATCTAAGACCTTGGCCAGTTAGCTCAGTTGCTTGGAGCATCAGCCCAATATGCCAAGTCTGTGGGTTCAATCCCTAGTCGGGGCACATACAAGAATCAATGAATGAATGAATTCATAACTAAGTGGAACAACAAACCAGTTTCTTTCTCTTTCCCTTTCTCTTTTTCTCTCTCAACTTTCAAAACAAAAAACAAAAATCAAAATTAAAAAAAATTTAAAGATCTAAGAATATTAGAATTATCTGATCCCATGAAAAAGTTTTATAACCTATTTTCCTCTTAGTATGTACACTGGTAAACACACCAGAAAAATATATTGACACATTCCATCAATGAAACTTGATAGGATGTGAACTGACACCAGCAACGAAACTATATAATGATACATAACCCAGTAAATCATTAAGATAAAGTGTCATGTTAAATAAAATGTAAAGAGGAGAAAATTACATGGATTAGACGTTAGGAAGTTGAGTAAATGCTCAAATGTAAATATGGTTCTCTGGTGAATAAAATGCCATAAAACTTGTGATTCTCTTAAATTCCTAACTAAATAAGGAATCTAAAGGCACAGTTTCATATTTCTTCTGATAAAGTTGCTAACCAAGCAGTCAGTCAGAAAGTTTTGTGTCCCTGGCAACATCAGATATACTTCAAGTTTGGTTATGATATTGACAATCTAATAATTAAAATGGCATTTCAAACTGCCTATGATCCATAAAATGACACTTATATTCTAAAACCACCTGGACCAACCCATAGATACTGAATTACTTGTACTTATTATATATACAACTGTGTTTCATAATTAATTAACTCTGCTGATTATTTTGTGTATCAATTGTATTAACTCACAATGAAGTTCATTATGGGTAAGGGCCATGTTTCATGCTTACTTTGCATGCCAGAGATTATCAGTTACTACTTTAGTAGGTAAGAAAAGTAACCAAGTGGACAGCAATAAAAGATTTTAGATCATCTAATTGCCAGTGGCAAAGAAACTGCCATGAGAGGAAGGAAGGAAGCTGATAATGGAAAATACTTATATCAAACATTAGAGGTTTTGAGATTTTTTTTATTCCATATACTACGTAACCTAAGTACAATTTGGATTTGTTCAGTGGGTATGCATGTTATGCATATTGAAATCTTAAGGTAATATATTTTTACAACAATATGTACCTGAGTGTTATGTAAAGATTTATGTAACTCTTAAATCCATGACACTTTCAAGTTAATAACATGAAAAACTTTCACACTTACTTTTCCCTAGCTTATGTACCCAGTGCTATTTCCCTGAAAACATAGTTATAAGCCAACAAATATTAAAGATGTTATTAATATAGGTATTTTCTTAAAAACTTTATATCAACTCTTGCCCTGGCCGGTGTGGCTCAGTTGGTTGAGTGTTGACCCATACACCAAATGGTCACCGGTTTGATTCCTGGTCAGAGCACATGCCAGGGCTAAGGGCTTGATCCTCAGTAGGGTGCATACAAGAGGCAGCTAATAAATGTTTCTCACATGGATGTTTCTTTTTCTCTATCAATAAAAACGTCATTTAAAACACACACATACACACAACTATATCAACTCTAAAGTTATGTATTAACCTAAATGTGTAAGACATCTCATTTCCTTCACAGTCATAACTGTCTCCAAAGAGCATGTTTCTGTGCATAATACTGTAGGTTACGGCAAAATATTAAACACTTAGTAAAATAAATAAAAATAGCTACACAACAAAGTTACACAAAAGGTTACCTTAAAATAGAAATTTCTAAAATACTCCCCAAAAGTTTAGATACTCTACAACTCAAAAACTACCACATTTCCAAAGTAAAAAGGTTAAAGACATGGAATTTGACTTTTGAAATATTATATCATGCAATTAACTGAAAAAGTTTCATATTGTATCAAAACCTGGTTACAGGTATTTTTCATTAAATCTGTTAAAAGATAATACATCCCCACTGGTGTGCCTCACTGGTTAAGCATCGACCCATGAACCAAGAGGTGGGTCACTGGTTCGATTTCAGGTCAGGGCACAAGCCCAATTTGCAGCTTGATCCCCACTAAGGGGTGTGCAGGAGGCAGCCAATTGATGTTTCTCTCTTTTCAATGTTTCCACCGTTCTATTCCTCTCCCATCCCCTCTAAAAAAATATATATAAAAACATATTTAATAAACAAAAAAAAAATTCTGCCTATTTTAGCCTTCAAATAAACAAAATGAAAAAGTTCTCCCTAGGCATATATTTTTAAATATACTTGTATCTTTTAATTTCATAAATGTAAGAGATTTCATCATTAAAATGTTGATTCCAAACTTCAGTTTGTTACTGACATGTAGATACCACAAACAGCATGTACCATTGCCCAAAGAATTACAAGTAAGTTATAGAAGCCTTTGCTTCCAATCCCTACCTCCCATGTTTATTGCTCCACGGGGACCCATATCACCCATTCTCATTTCCTGTTCTCTCTGTAAGTAAACATAGTTGTCAACAGTCAACCTATCGATCTTATCACATTTCCCATCTAAAATCAAAAAGAAAAGAATAAATTGGGACACTTTCCATTAAAAAAAAATGTTAATTTTTCAACACTTCTTACTTAATAAGAGCACTGAAAAGAAACTTCAGTCTCCCAGGCTTAACATACTACAATGTTTAAAGCACCCAGTTTATAACGCTAGATTATAAATAAGTCAGATTACATGAAATTTACCAGAGAATATTTTTAATGTTTTTATTCTAATAGATAAAAGACACATGCCTTGATTTTTAAAAAATCTTGTAATAATAACCCCCAGGGCTAATTATTTTTTTCTCCCAAATCACTAAAGTCTTCAAACAGAATGACTGTTACCACTTTTATATTCAAACACATTCATACATATAATACAAACAGCTGTGGGACACTAAGCTAAAAACAGTTATAGATTATTTCCACTTCTGAAATACTGTGTGTAATTCATCCTTGCCTTTTTATTCAAGTATTCACGTATTATTTTACCCATGATCAATATAATACAGGGTTACCATAAAAGTCTCCACAAAACACAAGTAATTATTGAATGCTCAATGTAACACTCCCTTCCTTCATTAGAACAGTGTTAATTGGAAACCTAAATAGAAGTGGTATTATACAGCTGGCAAGTTATGAAAGAAAATGCTCTTGATGTGAACACAAAAAGTCATATAAATGTATAAAATATGTTAAACATACTACATTTGGTGAAATAACTCAACATATTACAATTGCAATTTGCACTATTATTTGATCATCTTTTCCAATATCAGACAAATGTGTTAAATGCAGTGATCCTAAAAAACATAACCAGACAAAAGGAACAACGTCTGAATCTAAAGAAAGCATAATTTTTCTACTTTTAAAATCAATTTTAGCCCTGTGTGTCCATCTGTGAACCAGGAGATCACAGTTCCATTCCCAGTCAGGATACATGCCCAGGTTGTGGGCTTGATCCCCATGCAGGAGGCTGCCATCAATGTATCGCTCACATCAATGCTTCTCTCTATCTTTCACTCTCTCTCTTCCACTCTCCCTAAAAATCAATGGAAATATATCCTTGGGTGAGGGTTAAAACAACAAAAGAGAAATGTTGTTGCCTTATTTAGAAAATTTAAATGTCAAAACATTATCAGAACCATTTTTTTAACTTTCCTAAAAATGATTTTGTCTCATAAAACTTTATTAATACCATTCACTAGACTATTTTATAAAACTGACTAATAAAGCCATATAATTTTCTAATTATATGAAAATATTATTTTAGAATCACACTTAGTACTAGTATCAATAAATTAAACAAGCTGTCATATCCGAACCTACTGATAAAGCGTGGACAGCTTCAGCATACTCCAAATCTTCCAGGTATTATTTATAGCAGATACTTAATTTGTGAATTTTATGATCATGACATAAGGGGGGGAGAGGACAGGGGCTCAATTTGTATTTTTACTTTTATATTTCACTTAACTACGAAGATTAGAAATGCAGAAGGTAATTATTATATCTCACTGTTCAAAGCTTCAATTTTCAAATCCCCCTACCCTAACACCCTAACTCGATGCCTATGATTCACTGGCGGGGTTAAGGGGTAGAGACTTATATTTCTATTATCTTTTTATAACTTCAGCTTTACCTATCTCTATCACTTTCTGAAATAACATGTTTAGCTTTATTATTCACAAAGTACTTTAAAAAATATTCTTAAATTGTTATATTATTCCATTTTCTTAATTAACACAAATCATATTAATGCACTGAAGAGATCTATGGTTTTTAAGTCAACTATGCAACAGTGGCTATAACATTCCCTTCCTGATGCTCCAATTCTCAAATATATTTCTATAAATAAAATAATCAAAAGCTTACAATAATCCATGTCAATGTAGCAATATCACTGGTAAAATACCAATTTATATTGTATAGAATAGCATGTTTCACTAAACACACATACATTCCATTTATTAGTGTTGAGATTTCCTTAAAGAGTATAATTTAGTGCTTTTATACAGGTTCACTCATAACTTTAAAAAAGAAAGTATAATTAGATGACAGATCATTTTTAAAATTATTTTAGAATGAGCAGTTTTCAGGTACCTAGTAATATCTTAAGGTTACTGTTTCTTTCTATAAATCCACTGCTATATACTTGTAGTAAAATGAAAGAGGCAGAGATTTTATTCAAGTGTCAAAGGAAATTAAGACAGTAAATCTCATTATAACTTAACATATCTATAAGGAGAATCACTTGCAGAAGTTCATTATAACTGTGTACCCATTCAAGAAGCAATACATATAGAAGTAATTCACTTCTATAAATTATTCTTATATATTTCAAATTAGAACTGGCTCACAATACATGTGATATTTTTATAATATAAAATTTAATAATGTTTTATGACTTTAGCATAAATTAAGAGTTGTGGTTTAACAGGAGACAACCTATATGTAAACAAAACCTCAAAAGACTACAGTGCAATAAAGCTAAGATAAAGCTATGAAAATTGTTATTAATTCAATTAAACCTCATAGCAACCCTGTAAGTAGGCTTATTGTTATCCTATTTTAGAGATCATAAAACTGAGGCACAGTACTTTTAAATAACTTACTCAAGGTCATACATACATACAGTAAGTGGTTGAGCTGACCTGTAAAATTTTGCCAAAACAGAGTTAATGAAATTTTCACTTTCATAAGACACATTCATTTTTTAAAAATTCCAACAAAAACTAACAAAAGACACCAATTTTTTAATTTATTCTTACAATGTTTATAAAAAGGTATGCTGTCCATTAAGAGTTATGCATAGGTATCCCTGAAAGCTTGTCACTGAAGAAAGCTTTAACATGTTACCAACAAATGAAGCAAAGTATGACTAATTTTCAGAAGTATATATCAAAGCAACATTTCATTCAAATAGCAATTCTTGAAGTGTGGTTCATGGAGTACTCAAGTCCCACACCATTTCATGAAGTGCACAGATTCAAATCTGCTTCATGTCTTATTAACACTAGAGCATAGTTATGTTATGATCTATTCGGCTTTTCACTCTATGGACATCTGTGGATAGTGCAAAAGCAATTGTGGGCAAAAATCCTGGGTTGTTTTTTTTTTTTTTTTGCAAAAATCAAAGTATTTGTATTCAATTTTTACTAGAAATCATTGTATTCTTCACATGCATACAATAGCAGCTTAAAATTTTCAATTATGATACCTGGATAAAGCATTAAAAATTAAGTTTATTAAATCACTATCCTTGGATACATAGCATTTTAATATTCTATGCAACAATACAGGATATATACATTAAAGCATGTCTGCTGCATTATTAAGTATGGTGATTGTTTCAAGAAAAACAATTACTGTGATTGGGTTAGAAGCTGAATGAAACCCTTTTGGCTTGTAACAAGAATTTTTCTTGAGACAACATTAGGCAAATTTTTGCAGACATTTTATGATGACTTCAGTGTTGGTATTAAGATGTGGTTTTTAATTTTGTATAATAAAATACATTAAAACCTGAAATATTTGTGTAATTTGATAAACCAGTATTTTTCTAATGTTGGGTACATGACATTATGAAACGTGGGGTAAAAGAGCCATTCAAAGTTCAAAGTAGAACAATATGATGGTAAAGGAAGTTAATGCCGGTCAAGTTTTACTATAGTATCAAACAAGCATAACCACAACTACCAGAAAAAGTTAAAACACAACTCCAGTGTGAAGTCAGATATTTTTCATGTACTTTAACCAAGAGCATTTTGCAATAGATGGAATGCAGAAGCAAATATGGGGAGCCAGCCATTTTCTATAAAGGCAAACATTAAATAAATTACAACGAAGTAAAACAATACCACTCTTCCTACTACATTACAGTTGAGCATTAAAGAAGTTTGCAAAATATATATATATATAAAATAAGGCCATTCTTCCCCTAAAACCCTTCCCTCCCGCCCCCCACGCACAAATTTCTCCTTTTAAATTTCTAATATTGTAAACATTGATATAACCTAAAGAAAAGCTCTGTGGGGTCCTAATTTGTAATAGTCTATAAATAGGATTTCAAAACCAAAAGCTTTGAAAATCATAAAATAGCAGAAAATTTGCACTAAGTTAACTAAAGCAATATACCCTAAAGTACAGCATTTGACATTATTTTGTGTAATGTAAGGATTTTTTTCCTTTAATACTAAGGAAATCAATCTGTGGTTTTAAACATATTATATTTCTTTTTCTAGGTAAGCTAATTTAAAGGTTTTACATGGTATTAAAATAAAGCTAAAATTATGTATAACCTTTGTGCAGAGTGGTTGGAGCATCGGTGATTCAATTCCAGGTCAAGGGCACATGCCTGTGTTGTGGATTTGCAACCTGTTCCCTGGTTGAGGCATGTGTATGTATAGGAGGCAGCCAGTCAAATCCTAGTCAGGGCATATACCCAGGTTGGAGACTCTCTCACATAGACATTTTTCTCTCGCTCACTCCCTTCCTCCATTCCTGTCTCTAAAAAACCAATAATAAGGAAAAGGAACTGTAAAACAAGAGTGAATATTAAAAAGAAAAGTTGCCCTAACTGGTTTGGCTCAGTGGATTGAGCGTCAGCCTGCAGACTGAAGGGTCCCAGGTTCGATTCCAGTGAAAGGCATGTACCTTGTTGTGGGCACATCCCCAGCAGGAGGTGTGCTGGAGGCAGCTGATCGATGTTTCTCTCTCATCGATGTTTCTAACTCTCTATCCCTCTTCCTTCCTCTCTATAAAAAATCAGTAAAATATATTTTTAAAAAAGTTTATCTAACACTGTGATCAACCTAACTTCTTGTTTGGATTCAATAAGCCACAATCATTTTTCTTCTTTAATTTATAAAGACATCTCTGTATGTCCCTAAAAAAGATTCTATGGATTGTCTAGGGATCAGCATGAGTAATTTAGATTCCCTGTCTTTTTATTTTTATTGATTTCAGAGAAGAAGGGAGAGAGATAGAAACATCATTGATGAGAGAGAGGCATAGATCGGCTGCCTCCTGCATGCCCACGACCCAGGCATGTGCCCCTGACAGGAATCAAACCCGGGACCCTTCGGTCTGCAGGCCAATGCTCTATCCAATCTGAGCCAAATCAGTCAGGCTAGATTCCCTGTCTTAATAAGGGAAATGCTAAAAATACTGTTATGAAAATACTGATAGAAAGCATTTAAATTTATTAAAAGAAGTTTGATTACAGAGAAATATATTATTTCTGGCAATTAACAAGACTCAACTTTTCATCATCAAATATTTTAAAACTTTTTCCTAAAAAGAAATTACATTTACCACTTGAAAATCTGTATTTTATTTCATTAGAGAAGTAAATGAATAACAAGAAAATTACATAGCCAAATTGTCAATGGAGAAATTAGACAGCAATAATATCCAGAAATATTAATAAACAATATATTCTGAAGAATGGACAACAATGAAGTATGTGAAATATTAAAATAGATATGGAGAAAAAAAATCTGAAAAGAAGGCCCCTTTGACAATAAATTACTCAATTAAAAGGTGTTAAGATATTAAAAGGCGTGCATCAACAAAGTATATTTTCCTTTAAAAAGTAAATAAATTAATTTTAAACTAGAAAGGTAAAGATATGTTCCCATTGATACAACTCAAATAATATCATGCAAACTTTCCAACATAACCAAAAGAGAACATTTGGATAACTTGCTAGACAGAGAAGAGGAAAATACTTTCTGTGACATAAGATGACCTTGTAATATATACAACCCATGGTGGTCTTTTACTTTCAATTTGAATACATGCATGACAAAATATCTGTACCCATCAATACTGGGGAAATGTTTTTCAGTTCTGTCATTGTTAAAATGAAACTTTACATCATATATAATCAAGGAATTGCAAATTAAAGTAATGAGGTACCAAAATACATTAGAATGGCCAAATCTTAAACACTGGTAACATAAAACACTGGCAATGATGTGGAGTAATTGCCCTTATTTTTTGCTAGTAGAAATTCAAAATGGTATATCCACTTTACAGTTCAGCAGTTTCATAGAAAAGTAAACATAGTAGTAGTACTCTTACCACGGAATCCAACAATCACGCTCCTCGGTATTTATTCAAAGGAGTTGAAAATTTATGTCTATGCAAAACCCGCACAGATGTTTATAGCAGCCTTATTTATAATGGTCAAAACTTGGAAGCAACTAAAATATCCTGCAGTAGGTGAATGAATAAACACATTGTGGGGCATCCAGACAAAAGACTATTATTTAGCACTAAAAATAAATGAAGTATCAAATCATGAAAAACACACAGAGAAGCTTTAATGAATAATACTAAGAAGCCAATATCAACAGGCTACTATGATTCCAACTATTTGACATTCTGGAAAAGGCAAAAGTATGGAGAAACTGGTTGCCGGAGGTTGGGTATATGGGGGAAGGAGGGCACATGAACAGGTGGAACACAGAAAACTTTAGAACTATGAAACTACTCTGTGTGATACTATAATTGTGTATCCATGACATCATACATTTGTCCAAACCCAGAGATTGTGCAACACCAACCATGAACCCTAATGTAAACGATAAACTTTGGGTGATGAGAATGTGTCAATTACAACAAATGTACCAATCTGTACTGTGGAAATTTAATAATGGAATCTTGAGTGTATGTGGGAAAAGGAGTCACATGAAAATGTTCTATTCCTTTTGCTCAGTTTTGTTCTGAACTTAAAACTACTTTTAAAATGTCTTATCTTAAAAAAAAACTTTAAAAGTGTTTTTGCATAATTATCTTACTTTATATTACAAGTATTAGTCACAAAATAGTATTTGTTAAATTTCATATCAGAAATAGAGGGAACAACAAATGTAAAGAGGGGGACTTATTCTTAGCTCACTATATTCATTAATCAAAAGATATATACCTCCTCTTAAACTAGATTTACTTGACAGTGTATTTTTTGTCTGGTTCAAGTAACCTAGTAAACAGTCTACAGGCCCGCTGCACAAAATTTGTGCACGGATGGCCCGGGGGCGGGGGTGGGGGGTGGGGATGTCCCTCAGCCTGGCCTACAACCTCTCCAATCTGGGACACCTTAGGGTATATCCAACTGCCGGATATCCCTCTCACAATCTGGGATCACTGGCTCCTAACCACGAGCCTGCCTGCCTGATTGCCCCTAACTGCTTCTGGCTGCCAGCCTGATCGCCCCTTAACCCCTCCCATGGCAGCCTGATAAACACCTAACTGCTCCCCTACTGGCACGATCACCTCCAACTAGCCTCCCCTGCCAATCTGATCACCCAAAACTGCCCTCCCCTGACACAACCCACCTCCTCCACCAGGACCCGCCTCAAGGTGGTGGAGGCACCGGTTCCGGCCTCTTCCATGCCACAAGGAGAATTGGGACCCTCAGGCCTCACCACGCAGAGTGGCCACCAGCCCCGCCGCCTCTGTGAGTGCAGCCATCTTATGGCAGTCATCTTTGTGGCAGCCATCTTGTGACAACATCACACGCGAGGGCACAAGAACTACCTAGGCTTTTATTAGTATAGATTATTCTGATGTCATTGTCAAGTTCAACTAACTAGCAAAATTAAATGTGGCTTTTTATAATACCCAGGGTAGCTTTATAACTAAACATGATTTAAATATAACAACATATATATAAGCACAACCAATGGACACAAGACATTGGGGGGGGGGGATGAGGGCATGCAACAGGGGGTAGGGGAGGTTGGGGGAAGGTCAATGTGGAAAAAAACAGATGTATGTACTACTATGTGTAATGTTTTAAACAAATAAATAAAATAAAAATAAATAAGTAAATATAATAGCATATAATCCAGAATGCATCAAAACAATTAAATTTATATTCAGCTGAGAATTTTATTTTTAGTCTATATAACTCAGTAATATTTTTAAGATTATCATTTTCATGGCAAACTCTTTGAAGAGGTGCTTTTAAAAACTGAAATTGTAGAATTTACTCTTCAAATTTATTTTATCTCAAATTCTTAAAGAAATCAGCAATAACGATCTCACAACTACTATAAAAACACTTTTAATATAGAATCATATCAAAGTTCACATGAGACTAGTTTACATTTTTTTACCCATAGCCCCTTATCCAGTACACTTCCTTATCAAATTCAAAACTGCTACCATGATTAGCCAGATTAAAGTATGAAAACTTAAGCCAAAGAACAAATATAAACAGCACGAGAAGTTATTCCAACTTGGTCCCACAAACAGAAGAAAGCAGAAGAAGCAAACAAAGCCTATGTGTTCCAATACGTGAAAAATTAAATACACACTTAACAGATAATGTCTTTTTCTGTTTGTAATATTAGAAACTAAGCAAATTATCTTAGTCTACTGAAGCTTTTAAATTATGTCAAAGTATATATTTTTCCTAAGTAGATAACTCAAAGCAACAGATTCAATATACAGACAGTCCTCAGGTTGCACCAGATTCCACGTACATCGGTTCGTGGTTACGTCGCCATCTCCCATAAAAAAAAAAAAGTTCCATCATTTAAGTACATATGTGTTTTATGCTTTTTATTATTTATTTACCACAAGTAAAGGACAGGAATTGTTATCTTTCCTTTTAAATGTTTTTTACTGTTTCACTTCATTACTGATGTGTATGTGCTCCATGTGAGTGACGTAGGTGCTTACGTAGGTGGGTTCCGACTTACAGTGAAAATCGAGTTATGTCACGCTGTAGGAACGGATCTTCAACGTAATCCAAACACCTACTGTACAGTAATTTTTAATTATGTAAGCAGTAGTTACTTTTGAGATACAACTAGAAGAATTTAAAACATAGTATACAATATATGCAGGATATCAAGACGAAGAGGCAAACTTACCCATGTACTTTTAATTAATTAAAATCTTAAGCAGAAACAAATACATTTCATCAGCAGAGCATGCTTACAAACCCAAATTCCTACCGCCTACATCACTAGTAATTTAGTTCATAACTACACATGGACACTGGCATTCATATTTTGTTAGATCCAGTATAAAATTCTGCCATTTCAAGTGATACTACCAAAGCTTACTGCCTTCTATATGAAGTACAGAAGATACGAGATACTGATTGGCCTAAACATTATTTTTACATAATCACCTTGTGAAGTTATATAAAAAATGTAAAGAGGCTCTAAATATTGTATCAAGAAGTCACAAGGCACAAGTAACAGATTAAATTAAATGTTTTGTTGTTAATTCAAACTATTTAATAATTAAAATGCTTATTATTCATATTACATACACTAGATATAGAAATGTGTTTGCTTCGGTTGAAAACTATTATTTGACAATCTTGACTCTCTTCTCTGACCCCTCAAAAAAGGTGTCACTAAAAGATCTTATTATTTTGAACCAAGTACGATTAGAACTTATCATTTCAAATAAAAACATATGGGCTATACCTACAATACAGTGGAATAATAAACCAGTCATGTCACTTACGAACAAAAAATAAACCCAAAATAATTTTGACAACAGTGCTGAGAATGCTCAACACACCAGACATTCCCTAATACAGAACCTGTAAATTCTCCAAACTTCTTAACTATATCTTTTCCTATAGAGATATCTGCACCTAAAATACTCTTAAATCCCCTCTGTATCCTATACTGTACTAAATGGAAACCTCCAAGTCTTCCTGTAAGTCTAATGCTCTGAAGGGATAATCAACTGGAAACGGCATATTGAACTATTAGGTGTGCTGAAAACCAAATACACAAAAATTGTGGTCATCTAACTGTTTAGAATTCACTCTTCATTAAGTTATCCTACCTAATAAAAGAGTAATATGCAAATTGACCATCATAAGATGGCTGCCCCCATGTGGTCAAAGATGGCTGCCACAAGACTGGCCAGCAAGGGAGGGCAGTTGGGA
>PVJC01005102.1:0-27502 GCA_004026665.1 Murina feae | reverse complement strand
AAGAGTGGTTAGGGGCAAGGTGAGAGGTCGGGAACCAGCAGTCCTGGATTGTGAAAGGGATGTCCGACTGCCCTCAAGGGATCCCAGATTGGAAAGGGTGCAGGTTGGGCTGAGGGACACCACCTCCACCTCCCACTCTGTGCATGAATTTCATGCACTGGATCTCTAGTTTCATTATAAAGTCTAAAAAAATAGTGGTGGCTCAATGCCACCTATTTTTCAAAAATACTGATGTTAACATCTGTAAGTGAGTACTGTATCCCATAAAGAACACTGAAAACCATGCGATTGAACTGCACTGGCATTTGAAACATCACACACCAACATCAGACACCAACCCCAGCGGTGGCTCAGTTGGTTAGAGTGTCATCCCATAAAACAATAAAGTAACAGGTTCAATCCCCAATCATAGCATGTATGGGAGGCAACCAATCGATGTTTCTTTCTTATATTGATGTTTCTCTTTCTCCCTCTCCCTTCCTATCTCTCTAAAACCAATAAACATATCCTTGGGTAAAAATTAAAAAAAAAAAAAAATCAGATATCAAACAACTACTTAATTCTCCCAGCTCACATCTATGTGATGAAAATATGAAAAAGACTTCTAACCTAAAAAAAATTTAGAGTTCAATTAGTGGACAGCAAAGTCAGAAAATAGTAAGAAAGCAAGGTGACAGGTAATCGAAACCATATTAAAAATAATAAAGGATCGCAGCTGTGTTGAGTAGTCAGAGGAGGTTATGTATGCACTGAGTATATGCTTTTCCTCCAGGAGTAAAATAGATATATGAAAATTTTTCCTGATCATAAGCCTCTCTGAACTCTAATGGAAACTAAGACAAAAAGAAGTATCTGAATCATCTAATATGACATAGAAATAATTTAATTCAATAAAGTGTCCTCTGATAGTGTGTATGCAGGGTGTAAAGGACTCAGTAATCATTTTTATCTGGACTTATACAGAAAAACTTTAAACAGATATTAAACACACACACAACACACACACACACACACACACACACACACACACACACACACACACCACACTATAACCATAACAGTACCCATATTCACCTCTCCCAGTTTGAATGAAAATTTTTGTTGCTCCTACATATGATGCAATATTATTAAAACTATTAAATAATCCTTTTGAGAAGTGATCAAAGATTCCAAGTTTATTTAAATTAACATATATCTTCAACCCAAATACCCCAAACTGTAAAAATCCTAGGGATCACTTTCAAGAGTATATGTAACCATTATAAACATTTATCTTTGTTTCTGTGATTATAAAAGTTTAAGTCAGGTTCCAATAATGTAGCATCCCAAATATGCAGTTCTTAGTTCATTGTAGGAAATCAATTCAATTTTTTAATGAATAACTTTTTAAAAACTGATCATAACTAGAGCATTATATTTTAGGCCACTGCAATATAACTATTACTATCCAATTTGATTTTCAACCATCATGTCCAAACCATCAAAAATAGGCTGCCATTATACTAACGCAGGTCACATCTAAATATAACACCAAATTCAACAACAAATAGTTCTTCAGTGATTTCCATAGAATAATGGAGAGCCTATAAAAATCCTTGTGAAACATAAAATTACTCGAAAGCTTAAGATGTTTAGACTTCTAAAAAACCAATATTCTACTGCAATACAATCAAATCTCTTGAGGGGCTAAACATTAAAAAAAAGAGGAGTAAGGCCATGTGGAAACCACAAAATGGCAACTTCTTCCCCCACCCTCAAAAATTCACAAACCTTTTCAGAAAATATATTTGCACCTACTCATTTATACCTACCTAACAGGGATCAGCTCTCTCTGCTAGCGTTTAGTAATACAATTTTATTATTGGCTGAAGTGTCTGTTTTGAGTTTTGTACATGGCACATCAGGGGAATTTCGGTTATAATTAAATCAAGGGTTAATAAGAGACAGGACACCCACTCAAGAAGCAGAAAAAAAGAGACTGACATAAAAAAGTGGCTGACTAAACAACAGGCTAAATATGGCAATACTGATCAAGAGGAAATAACATCTGATCAAGAACAATGCATCCTGGGCAGGTTGCTCCGTCAGTAAGAGCGTTGTCCCATGCAGGGCTTAATTCCCAGTCAGGGCACATACCTAGATTGCAGGTTAGATTCTGGGTCCGGGCTTGTACAGGAGGCAACCAATTGATGTTTATCTTTTCACATCAACGTTTCTATCTTTCTACATTCTGACTTATATAACCATGATGACTATCAATGAACCTTCTGGTACTAATTTTGGATTCTTCAGGAACTTTGGGGCTAAGATATGAGGTGCTCTGCGCAATAAGCCTCCTAAATACACTGGAAAAGAACATATAAATTAGTAAATTTCCATTTTAATTCACAAACTTTTCTGGTTAAGGTCCAGATACTAAGTATTTCAGGCTTTGCAAGTCATAGAGTCTTGATATAGTTTCATATGGTTGTGTCTCAACTAGACAATTCTCTGCCACATTCAGGCAAAGCAGCCATAAACAAAATATAAACAAGGCTGTGTTCCAATAAAACTGTTCCATAAACAGACGGTATTCAAATTTGGCCTGAAACCAAAACACAAATAAATTTATAGGTTGGAGACCTAAGAACCCATATTTTAAAACAGCCCCCTGTGAATGTATTATTTGAAAAACACTGCCATGGAAGAGACATTATACCTTTAGCCACTTGGTCACATCTCCTCAATGATTTTGGTTTCACTATTTAATAATCCCTGGAGCTATAATGGAATAGCCACTGACAAAGGAACATGATTGGGCCAAATTACTGCCACAGCATATAATATACATTCATTTTCAGGCTTATTATGTATATTTGTTCATATATTATGTACATATTCCCACCAATTCAAATAGGAATAAAAACTTTTCAATATCAATTCACATATGTATTTTGAAACAAATATGAAGACATATTCTTCCAATAAAAACCAAACATAAATATCTCATCAGAGAACATTTTTAACAAATTAGCACCCAATTTTCCTAAACAAAGTGTTTTAAAACTACTATAGCTAGGAATGACATTTAGAAATTTTTATGAGATTACCATTTCCCCAAGAAAACAAAGTTTACTCTAGAAACTGCATTCTTTAAAAATCTAATGAAAATGTCACCTTTACTCCAACCCAGATTAAATCCACAAATAAAGGCTGGGATAATGCAGTATATCAATGTTTACACTAATTTAATCAACATTAAGGGGAGCAAACTAACACAAACACGATCACAAGACAATCTCATAAATTCTTATTGTGATGTGCCCCAAAGCTATAAAACTGTGCTAAGTAGAAAATTTGAACCTCATAAACAGTATCTAAAATATGGTTCAAATACATTCTACACTACAATAAAGATAAAAGTAAATGTAATAAAGGCATAGCATAAAAACTATATGCATTGTTATAGTCGTCAAAATACATTATGCTACAGGAGTGAAAAATAACATGCTTAATTTATAATTACTAGAGCTTTTATCATACAGCTTGACTTTCTTTAAGAAGAAATAAGATATGTAATAAAAATGACAACATCTAAGTGAGAAGTACTGGCATAGCCTTGAAACTCTGAAAAATATATTCACATGTTTACTATAAAATCAAGATAAAGTTAAAGATTAATTTTAAAAAAGCATGACCAAGCATGATACATGTTTTCCTGCATCTTTTGTTACATTTTTTAAAAGTATTATTAAAAAGACACAAAATACAAAAGTCAGTACTTATATTATACTTCAAAGCCCATACTATTAGTTGTTCAGGAATACTTCTAAGAGAAAACTTAGAAAGAAATCAGAGGTGACATCTTAAAACAAGTAAATCTACTTTACTCTTATTATGTGGGCAAGCTGAACACTTACCATTTGACTCCTTTAAACTGAACAGTGAAAAAGAGAAAGCACATAAGAAGGCCTAATGTTCAAGGCTTTTAAGAACAAAAACAAACATTAAAATTGTTTAACAATTTTTCCAAACACAGTTTCAAAGTAAATGTAAAATAACTAAAACAAGTGCTTCAATCTTTTCTCCATTAACATAAATAGTCAAGACCTATACAGCTTTTGTTAATATTTCTTTAGTACTTGATTAGTGTATATCAACAAGTATCAGGAAGCTAGAAATTAAACAAAATTGACAGCAATTGTGTCTGCTCATAATTTCTAATCTCAAAGACCTAAAAATAGACCAAAGATTATCTTCATCCAAAGATTGAATTGTTACACACTATTTTAAACATAGTTCCTCTCCAAAAAAATTAACAATTCAGTAAGCTTTGAGGCCTAACATGAGTACTAATTAAAAAAAAAAAAATCAACACTCCTGCCCAGGAGTCAGCAAACTTTTGCTGTTAAGGTATTAAAGAGTAAAAGTATTTTGCGTTTTGTGGTCACACAAATATTCTCTAATATTCCTTTTTCCCCACCATTCATTAATCCTTTAAAAATGTAAACACTATTCTTAGCTCTGCAGTACGGTGGATCAGTAAATAATCTATTTTTCAATATTTATTCACAAAATTCATTAAATATTTATAAACTTTGCCCACCACTAAATTGCATTTTAGGCCCTGGCCAGCTAGCTCAGTTGGTTAAAGCATCATCCAGATATACCTAGGTTGTGGGGTTCGATCCCTGGCCAGAGAACATATAAGAAACGACCAATGACTAAAACAAATTAGTATAACAAAGTGATGTCTCTCCTTCTCCCCACCCCCCAAACCAATTTTAAAAAATATATAATAAAGAAGTAATAAACTGCATCATAAACATTAAAATGTTTTTAAATTTAAAAAATAAGGATATGTAGTATTTCAGTATTAAATTGTAGCAACATTTCCAAGTAGTTTATGTACTAGAAAAATAAAATTAAAATGATCTGTCCATTAAACATACTTATAGTAAATGACAATAAGCATATTAAAATACTGGTGTTTTATAAACTGTGAAAAGAGTTCAAATAGTCAGCAATGAAGTTTGTAATGGTAAACTTAATCAAGTTTAACAGCAGGATACTAGTATGTTTTAATCATTTCCTTCTACAAACCTAAATGATTTACGTATATCACATTACCACAAACTAGAGGCCTAGTGCATGAAAATTCATGCACTGGCGGGGGGGGGTGTCACTCTGCCCAGCCTGCCCTCTCTCAGAGTCCAGGAGCCCTCAGGGACAGGAGGCAACCTGGCAACCAGGGGGAAGACGATGCCCTATCACACCTTTGCTGCTGCCACTGCTGGCAGTGGTTGGCTCTGCTTCGGCTGGCTCTGGTTACCTTAGCCTCGGGTGGCCCTGGGTGGCCCGGGGGCTGAGAGGACTGGGGAAATCCGCAAGCAGGCGTGGGGAGCAGGTAGGCCCACCTGGGGGCGGGCCCAGCCTTGACATGTGCCTGCCACCATGGCAGGGCCTATGGGACTGGGCACTGCCATCTTGTGGCTATAGGAACTACCATTATTGAGGGCATGGCAGTCAATTAGCATATTCCCTCCTTACTGGCTGTGAGTGCCTCCATCTTTGTAATGGGATGAGGGTCAATTAGCATATTTCCTCTTTATAAAATAGGATAGCCATAACCGGTTCAGCTCAGTGGATAGAGCGTCAGCCTGTGGACTGAAGGGTCCCAGGTTCAATTCCAGTCAAGGGCATGTGCCTTGGTTGCAGGCACATTCCCAGTGGCGGGAGGAGAGGTGCAGGAGGCAGCTGATCGATGTTTCTAACTCTCTATCCCTCTCCCTTCCTCTCCTTAAAAAAATCACTAAAACATATTTATAAATAAATAAATAAATAGGATAGCTACATGTTTTCTCCAAGGACATAAAGTTTATGGCAGAAAAGTATTAAGAATGTTAATTCCACCAAGCACTCTAGTAAAAGAAATGTTTGGATACATAAAAAGAATGGGAAGAATTTCCTAATCCTCAGTGGAATGAAATAAAATTTTCCTAATATACTGACTCTATTTGAAAAGAAAAACACTAGCAACTAGTTTTCAAAATATGGGCCTGAAAATTTAAATTCTACTTTCTTTTATAACATCAGAAAATATCCTCACAGTGATAGATTCAACAGGTTTATATTCAAATATAACAATCAAAGAATCTAAAACAGTTTAAAATATGCACTCAAAGAGAAAAATAGAATTGCAAAATGTTAGAAATTACTCAAAAATTATTTACAATGCTTAAAAAAACTTACTCTTCTAATTTGGTGATGAATTTAAAAATAAATTAAATCTTTGATACATCTTAGAGATTTTTTTAAATCCTTGGATGGATATTTTATTGATTTCAGAGAGAGGAAGGGAGAGGGAAAGAGAAACATTGATATGAGAGAGAAACATCTATCAGTTGCAGCTGCCTTCCATACATTCCGTGACTGGGGATCAAACCTCCCAACCCAATTATGTGCCCTGAGCAGGAATCAAACCAGCAACCATTTGGTGAACAGGATGATGCTCAACCAACTGAGCCACTCCAGCTAAGCTCATATGACTTATAAATAAAAACTTTTTTTATTGAATTTCAATGATGCATAATTTTCAAATAATATTTACTTGAGGGAGTGAAGATAAACATTTCTTACTGTTATACAAGTTAGAACTTATTTTACAATGTGAGCATTCTTTCATATAAGAAAGTTGAAAAATGTTCTAGGGATAGACCTGGTTGGTATGGCTCAGTTGAGCATCGTCCTATGCATCAGAAGATCACTGGTTCGATTCCCAGTCAGGGCACACACACACACACACAGGTAGCTGTTGGTTTGATCCCCAGTAGGGATGCATATGGGAGGCAAGCAATCGATGATTCTCTCTCTCTCTCAAGTCAATAAAATAAAATAAAAACATTAAAAAAATAAAAATGTTCTGGGTTCAGAAAAACAGGAATAAAAAAGGTCAGAAAAAGAGCAACAATGACTTGAATACTTTTAGCTACAAAAACTTATTAAAGAACCATGGCTTTTAAACAGCTAGAGGAAAAAAAATATTATTTTTCAAAATGAATTAAGCTGGCATTCATATAATATAAACAATGAGATTCTGTTACTTATTAAGAACCTGTGAATTTTAACATAGTTGAGGTATCCTTGTTTGCCCTAGCATTTTGCCTCCCCCAAAATAACCACCGAGTCAGATCATCTCTTTGGAATTAACTGCACTATATGAGAAATTCAGAAAAAAAGAAACTTGTTAAACACACTGCAATAAAACGTTCAACAAAATTCACTATGTGAGATAATGTATACAATAACACTCGGGAAAAAATGCCTCGGCCAGATGGCTCTGTCGGTTGGAGCGTAGTCCCATATACCCAAAAGGTCACAGACTTCATTTCGAACAGGGCACATACCTAGAACTAAAGTTCAATCCCCCACAGGGGTACTAAGAGAGGTGACTGATGTTTTTCTCTCTCTCAAATCAATAAATATATCCTCCAGTGAGGATTTTTTTAAAAAGGAAAAACTTAAAAATAAGAGGAAAACATATGAACTAAAATGATTTATCAGACAATTTGAAGAAAACAATTGTCTAAAAAAAAAACAACAACAAAAAAAACCCTTAAAAGCCCGGGCAAATTTAGCCATTTATTAGTTAATATTAAAGAATTGACAATTTTTTACCCTGCCAATGTGATTCAGCCATTGAGCATAGACCCATAAACCAAGAGGTCACAGGTTTGCCCTAGCTAGTTAGGCTCAGTGGATAGTGTCGGCCTGTGGACTGAAAGGTCCCAGGTTTGATTCTGGTCAAGGGCATGTACCTTGGTTGCAGGCACATCCCTAGTAGGAGGTGTGCAGAAGTTAGCTGGTCGATGTTTCTCTCTCATCGATGTTTCTAACTCTCTATCCCTCTCCCTTCCTCTCTGTAAAAAAATCAATAAAGTATATTAAAAAAAAAAAAAAAAGGTTACAGGTTTGATTCCTGGTCAGGGCACATGCCAAGTTTGTGGGCTCGATCCCCAATAGGGGGTGTGCATAAAACAACCAGATCAATGATGTTTCTTTTATCAATATTTCTCTCTCTATCCCATTCCCTTTTTCCACCTTTCAAAATTCAATAAAAACATATATTTTTTAAAAAAAGAATCAATTTTTAAGATATAAAGATATTTTCAAACAGAGTCCTGCCCGGGCCAGGTGGCTCAGTTGGTTGGAGGGTCATCTGCCAGGTTCGATGCCCAGCCAGGGCCCATACTGGAGACAACCAATTGATGTTTCTCTCTCTCTAAAAATCAATAAAAACTTATCTTCAAGTCCTTATTATATCAAAATACGCATTAAAATACCGATGAGTAAAATCATTTGAAGTTGGGAATTTTATACAAAATAATGGGGGAAAGTAGGTATACTTGAAGATGAAGAAAAAGATCAGCTAGGTGTTGGTACCTATTATGTTTGGATGATGAACACATGCGAATCTACTTTTACAATATCTAAAATCTCCCAAAGTAAAGAATTATTATTATTATTAAATGATGAAAATAAGTCAAGTGAAAATGGATTTATAAAGACTTCTAATTTAGTAACATATATTTTTAAAAAATAAGGTAAAACTGAAGAAAAATTAACATATATTTCATAAAACATGAATGAATATCTTCAGAAACTAGTTTTAATTTCCTACATGAAAGAGGTTTAAGAAAATCATTTAACCACACAAAAGCATAAATTTAGAAAGATTAGAAAATATATTAATATATAAAGCAATACCTAAAGAATTCTCAACATACATAAGCCACCTGACAAGAAAAAATAATTTAAATTAACTAGTATTTTACTTACATTTTCCATATAATTTGGCTTAAATCCCTCTTGCTGTCGCCTCAGTTCTTCCTGTTCTCTGTGTCGAATCATTTCTTCCTCACGACGACGATGCTCTTCTTCATGTCTAAAAGATATTTAAATAAAAACTTCAGCATGATTGCTTTGTAAGCCATAATCAGGTATTTTATTTCAGGTTAACAAAAATCATTCATGCAAAATACACTGTCAAAATTGTCAACAACGAATGGTTTAGCAGATTTACCTTCCGTCTATTTTGTTCTAAATCTTTAGTAAATCAAATAAACCAAAAATATAAAGTAACTTAATTAGAGTAATTCCAGAAAGGTAACAATATATAACCAGTAATGTTAAATTCTTACAGTAAAAAAAAAAAAAATTCAGAGTCCAAATACTCAAATACTGTATTGCTGTTTATAAAGAAAAGCCTGGGATCAATCACTGCCATAGCAAAGTTCCCACAGACACTCAGAATCTATCCCTATGTAAGCCAGTGCATATGACTGTAATGCCTAGACAAAATTTCTATTACATATAAGAGGAGTTCTTAAACTCTCCCGTCCCCATTTCAACAAACTACTGAGAAGTTCCCGTGTAGCAAGGGACAGCCCACACCCGTTTTTGTAAATTAAGTTTCATAGAATAAGACTTTACTTACTGTCTATGGCTACTTCAGAATAAGTAGCGAGACAGACCATATGACCTGCAAGGTCTAAAATTGTACTTGCTATCTATCCCTTTTCCCAAAAACATCTGTCAGCCTCTGTCCTATAAGTATATTGAAGCATTAAGGGAAAAGTAAAAATAAAAATAAAACCATATATATGTGCAGGATTACTATTAAATTAGTAATCCTATCCTAGATAATAAAAGGCAAATATGCAAATAGACTGAACGGCAGAACAACTGAACTGGTCGCTATGATGTGCACTGACCACCAAGGGCACGCGTGAAACATGGCAGGTATTGGCTATGGTGGGATGGTGGAGTGGGTGAACATGACAGGGTGCCGTGGCTATCATCAGGGCAAGCCTCTGGTGGTTACTGAAAATTCTTTGGTCCCTTATGCCACACATTTGCCAGGCGCTCACACCTGCTGCCAGCACCAGCCCCACTGGCACCCATTACTCGTGCCAGAGCCATGGCCTACACCCGCTGCCAGTGCCCGGTGCCGGTTCCAAACCCCGAGGTCTTCTCCACCTCCCGCTGCTCCTCAGGGGTAATTGAGGAAGCAGCTGCCACTTGCACCCACTGACACCGCCAGCCTCACTCACACCTGCTGTTGGCACAGGCCCTCATTGCTCCACAACATCAGCAGGTGCGAGCAGGACCAGTGCCATCAGCACGTGGAAGCGACAGTAGCAGGAGCCGGGGATGCTGACAGACAGGGGCTGCTGGGGGAGGGGCTAGGGGGCGTAGAGGATGGGCCGAGACGCGCCCCTGTACCTACGGCAGCCTTGCAGCCCACATGTACAATGGGGCCCTAATCTATATGTATAAAAGCCTAAGCAACCAAACGACGGGTTGCTATGACACGCACTGACCTCCAGGGGGAAGACACTCAACGCAGGAGCTGCCCCCTGGTAGTCAGTAAGCTCCCATAGCGGGATCAACCACTCAGCTGACCGCTGGGTGCCGGGTGCCAGGCTCATGGCTGGTGAGCGCAGCTACGATGTCACGCGTCTCTCCCGTCTCCTTGGCAGTGCACTACCGAGTGGCATTGGAGGCAGGTGGAGTGGGGCTGGGATGAGTGGGATCCATGTGGTGCCCAGCTTGGGCTCCTACCTGGTCGCCTACCACTTCTACACCGCTATATAACCCCAGGGGCCCCGGATTGCGAGAGGGCAAGGCTGAGGAACCCCACTGATGCACAAATTTGGGCTCTAGGCCTCTAGTTAGTTATAATATGACTAGAGGCCCAGTGCACGAAATTTAGGCACTCAGGGGTGTCCCTCAGCCCCTCTAGTTAGTTATAATATGACTAGAGGCCCAGTGCACGAAATTCAGGCACTCAGGGGTGTCCCTCAGCCCGGCGTGAGCCCTCTCGTAGACTAGGAGCCTTTGCAGGATATCTGATGGCTTAGGCTCACTCCCACTGGACATCCTTAGTGCTGCCACTACTGCTGCTGCGCTGCCCCTGTGGGAGCACACTGACCACCCCAGGGCAGCTCCTTCATTGAGTATCTGTCCCCTGGTGGTCAGTGCATGTCCTAGTGACCAGTCATTCTGCCATTCAGTTGATCTGCCCATTAGCCTTTTATTATATAGGATTAAGATAAAATCCTAGAAAATAATAATAAAGTAATAGACTCACATTACATTGACATTTAAATCAAACTCAAATAGATATCCTCCACCTAAAAAGAAAAAAATTAATACATATATTTTTTAATTTTTATTGTTCATATTATTACAGTTGTTTCTCTTTTCCCCCCCCAATAGCTCCCCTCTTCCCAGTTCCCATGCCATCCACTGTCCTTAATACAGATATTTTTAATTTCAGAGAGGAAGAAAGAGGAAGAAAGAAATAGAAACATCCATGAGAGAGAAACCACTGAGCAACACTGGCCAAACCAAAAAAGTAATTAACTAGTCCAGCTGGTATGGGTCAGTAGGTTGAGGGTCATGCCATGCCCCAACAGACTGCCAGTTGGATTGCCAGTCAGAGCGCATGCCTGGGTTGCAGGCGTGATCCCTGGTGAGAGTTGTGCAGGAAGTAGCCCATCAATTTTCTAGTTCTCCCTCCCTCTCTCTGTAAAAAATCAATAAAAAACACATTTTTTAAAAAAACAGTAAAGACTATATGAACACTGATGCCCCCTCAGTAGGTCTCATTTTCCAGGTTACTCTTTCATTTTTTAAATGTTTTTATTGATTTTAGACAGATGGGGAGAAAGAGAAACATCGATTACCTGCATTCTGCACACCTCCTACTGGGGATAGAGCCCCCAACTTGGGCATGCACCCTGACCGGGAATTAACATCACAACCTCTCAGTGCACTGGACAACACTCAACCAAGTGAGCCACACCAGCCATGGCTCCAAGTTATTCTTATACGCACCTTTTTACACTGAGTGTAATATTCAAAATTCAAGAACTTTTGTTGTACAAGTCCAAGATATAAAAGAAATGGTGAAATCTCCCACAATCGGCAGAAAAAAATGGCTGTTAGGACTTCATGTCAGACAATATGCAAGTAACAAGACAATGTTCATAAGGGATTTCAAGCAAAATCTGAATTATTTTGAAATAATGTTCTCTATATAAAACTCTACTGAAATAAATTAAATATTCAAGTAAATTGGCTAATCTATTTCTTGGGCATTAACACACTCATAAATTTTACTGTTAAGAAAATACTTTCAGCCCTAACCGGTTTGGCTCAGTGGATAGAGCGTCAGCCTGCGGACTGAAAGGTCCCAGGTTCGATTCCAGTCAAGGGCATGAACCTTGGTTGCGGGCACATTCCCAGTGGGAGGGGTGCAGGAGGGAGCTGACCGATGTTTCTCTCATCGATGGTTCTAACTCTCTATCCCTCTCCCTTCCTCTCTGTAAAAAATCAATAAAATATATTTTAAAAAAATACTTTCAAATACCACATGATCTCGCTTATATGTGGAATCTAAAGAACAAAATCACAAGTGAACAAAATTGAAACAGGTTCATAAATACAAAGAACAACAAAGGGGAAGTGGGGTGGAGGGCTGAGTAAAAGAAGTGAAAGGATTAAGAACTACAAATTGGTAGTTACAAAATAGTGACGGAGATGTGAAATACAGATAGGGAATATAGTAAATAATACTGTAATAACTATGTATAGTATCAGGTGGGTACTAAAAATATTGAGATCACTATGTAAAGTACAACTGTCTAACCATTATACTGTATAACAGAAAATATAAAACATTGTTGAATATAAACTATAATTCAAAAATAAAATTTAAAAAAAGAAAATAGCTTTGTATTCATATACTGCTGACAATGTACATAAGTACAGATAAAATTTCCCCTATTCAAAAATTCTTAAGGCCCCATGTGTTTCAAACTGAGTTTTTCCTATTTTAAAAAAGATTAATATACTATTATATCACCAGTGGAATCTGAGAAAAGACCTAATAATCAACTACATCATTTTTTCTGTAGTAAAATAACAATTCACAATCTGTGGTAATAGAAAAGGTTTTGGACAGGCCCTAGTCGTCTTGTCTCAGTGGGTAGAGATTAAGCCTGCAGAGCAAAGGGTCCCAGCTCAATTCAGGTCAGGGGCACAGACCTGAGACCTGGGATCTGGGACCTGGTTGGGGCTCGTACAAGAGGCGACCAATTGGTGTGTTCCTCTCACATCGATATTTCTCTGTCTTTCCCTCTCTCTCCTACTCTCTCTCTCTGGAAAAAAAAAAAAAAAGAATGGAAAAATATATCCTTGGGTGAGGATTTAAAAAAAGAAAAGCTTGAACATTACTACAATCGTAAGTGCAGGTCAGGTTTTTTCCATACAATAGACTCATATCAGATCTTATCACATATGTTACATGAAAAGGCTTTTGGGTTTTCAGTTTTTTTGGTCTTTGGAATTTTAACAATTATATCTAACGTATGTAAATACAAATTGGTCCTTGTTGAGGGCCAATTTGTATTACATATGTAAGATAATATGAAATGTGCAAGTCCATTCCCAGTAAACTAAACAGAAATATCTGCACAAGTGTACAAGGGTGTCTATATGCATACACACACACACACACACACACACACTGTGTCAAAGGTTGTAAACACAATCTATCTATCTATCTATCTATCTATCTATATATATATATATATATATATATATAAAAGTCTAATATGCTAAGTGTCCTTCCCTCTGTCCAGGCAATGATGTCACATAGCAATACCAGCTTCCTCTCCTTAGTGACAACTAGCCTCCTTGCAGCTTCTGCAGCCCAGGAACACGACTTGCTTTATAGCAAGGTGGAAAACACTTTACACTATAACCAAATTCTGTGAAGCATTTTCCCGTGCCTCATCTCATTTGATCCTCACAGAAGTCCTGGAGTAGGTAGATAGGGAACTTGATGGAATCCTATTTTTTTTTCATTAGCTGGAAAATGGAGATTTAGAAAGCTTAGAAACTTGACCTGACTGAAAAGAAGAAACAGTGGACCTTGAAGATAACTTCAGAATAAAGTCAAACACTGCTGCAGTTAAATATTCTCCCTGCGTGATGTACAATAATAATCTCCTTTGTATTGATATTTACTGCTATGATGCTGACAATTACCTGAAAGAGAAGTTGAGGTGCTTCACTTGGCTAGAAGTTTAGCTAAATCAGAAAGCAGGTGTAATTCATCAAGTTTGTTCTCTATCTATAAAAGGCTAAGTTGACTAGCAACATGCATGATTCAGATAAAGCTCTCGCAGGCACCAACTGCACGTGTATGTTTCCAACTGTCATTGTCTATCATGAATTTGGTTGACATATCTTATTATAGAGAAAGTGTAAATGGCAATATTAAAATATTTCTTCTAGGTAATTTCCTTTCAATGTGCACGAATTCGTGCAATGGGCCAGTAGTCAATTATAAATGGGGGATCACCATTGTTCCTCAATGCGAAGAACACAATACAACTGTTAAAATAGGTAAATTTGCATTTACAGACATGAGTGAATGTCTAAGGTATTGTCAGAAAAATGAGCAAGTATAAGAACAGCACTCCTATTTATTGTTGTTAATCCTCACCCAAGATATTTTTCAATTGATTTGTAGAGACAGTGGAAGGGAGGGTGAGGGAGAAAAGGAGATACAGAGACAAAGACAGAGACAGAGACAGAGACAGAGACAGAGACAAAGAAAGAGAGAAAGAGAAACATCCAAATTAGAAAGATATGATTGGTTGCCCCTGGCACCCATCTTAAACAGGGCCAGCAATCAAGCCTGCAACTGAGGTATGTGCCCTTGACAATAATAAAACCTGGGACCCTTTAGTCCTTGAGTTGACTGATGCTTTATCCACTGAGCAAAACCAGCTAGGACTAAAATAGTACTCCTATTGCTGTTTTTTAAAAATATATTTTTACTGATTTCAGAGAAGGCAGCATAGAAAAAGACAAAAACATCAATGAAAGAAAACTGGCTGCCTCCTTCACTCCCCCCTCCCCCCCACTGGGGATGAAGGCCACAACCCAGACACATGCCCTGATCAGGATTCAAACCATGACCTCCTGGTTCATAGGTTGACGCTCAACCATTGAGCCACACCAGATGGGTCTATTGCTACTTTAAAAATCATTTTGTATGAGCAGAAAGAGAGTATGAAAAAATTTATATCCCCTGGTCAGTATGGCTCAATTGGTGGGACATCCTCTCATGTACTGAAAGGTTGTCAGTTTAATTCGCAGTCAGGGCACATGCCAGGGTTGTGGGCTCTAACCCTGGTAAGAGGCATGTAGGAGGCAGCAGATCAATGCTTCTCTCTCTCCCTCTCTCTCTAAACAGCAATATTTTTTTAAAAAAATAAGCAAACATATGTAAAACAGGGAAAAGACAGAAAAAGAAACACCAATTTTTTTATTATTTTTCTTTATTAAGGTGTTACATATGTGTCCTTATCCCTCCAATAAATCCCCTCCCAGAAACATCAATTTTTGTTGTTCCACTTATTATTTATGCATTCACTGGTTGATTCTTGTATGTATCCTAACCAGGGATCGAACCCTCAACCTTGGTATATAGCGGTGACACTAACCAAATGAGCTACCCAGCCAGGGCCTAAATAACACTTCTAATATGGTAGCAGTCTGGTCAGATAAATCTCTGCAGTTTTACTGCATTAATTTCATTTGCTTTGTCTTACAAGTATTATCATGAAATTAACTTCCCCAAAACAGCAATTTTTTCCCTTCCCTTGACACATGCTACAAAACTAATGACTTTAAGTTGTTCAGATTCTTTAATCAGTATTATCACAGTAATTTCAAAAGAAACTCCCCACCACTAGGCACAGGTAAGCTTGTTAACACATTTGTCACTACACTTATCTAACTAGAATGTAACTAAGCACCAAGATTATCCATTAAATTATCACCTCACTGTAAAGATATATTTTTTTTTGTTGTTAACCCTCACTTGAGGATATTTTTTCCATTGATTTTTTAGAGACAGCGGAAGGGGCTGTGGAACAAACGTGCAACCAAAGTCGGTGCCCTTGACCAGAATCTAACCCGAGACCCTCAGTCCATGGACCACACTCTCACCACTGAACAAAAACTGGACAGGGCTGAGACAGTTTTACTATTAGTATACAGTTATCTAAATTTCAGGTTGAATATGATATATCTTTGCATATTAAATGATTAATGAAAAAGCCATTCAATGAAAAATAACCAAATACACAGAAAACTCATGTCAAGAAACCAGTATTTCACCTATTATGAAATAACATATTAAAAATTTCAATAAGTACTCCATACTAGTTCTGTGTACTTGACTTTTTAATATTCTGATAATTCCAATTTATATGTGCCTCCCTCCTATGTAAAGTAGAATTTGACTTTGGTTCCCCATGGAATCCCCAACACCTAGGGTATTTACCCTCCCGCTTATTTCTAATTTTCAACTTACAGAAAAGCTGCAAAAATAGTACATATCCCTCATACAGTATTCCCTAATACTAATATTTTAAAAAACCATAATACAATTATGAAAATCAGGAATTAACATTGGTATAATACTACAGTTATACTACAGATCGTACTCAAATTTCACCTGTTTCTCCATTAACGTCCTTCTTCTGTTCCAAGACCCTATTGAGAAGCCCACATTGTATTTAATTATTTCCTCTCATTAGTCTTGGCCAGTCTGTAACAGTTCAATTTTTGTCTTTCATAAACATGGCATTTTTAAAGAAAACTGATTATTTTGTATAATGTTCTTCAATTTGAGTTTGTTTTATGTTTTCTCATGACTAGCATGAGGTTATACATTTTCGACAAGGAAACCACAGAAATGACACTATTCTTTCTTTCTAAATAATTCTTTATTGTTGAAAGTATTACATGTGTGCCCTTTTTCCTCCGAAATGACTCTATTACTTCTAAGTGCATGATATCAAGGGATCTTGGTGTCAATGTCTTATTACAGATGACTTCAACTTTAACACTTGGTAATGGTGGTTCTGCTGGGTTTCTCCACTTTAAGTTTACTATTTTGTAATATGTACATAATACAAATTTCAGACAATGCAAATCTTGTTTCTCAAGTTTTGCATAACAGCTTTAGCACCCATCATTAGACTTTATGAGTAACAATCATCACTGCAGTATTTGTCCACTGGTGATTTTCTCATTCCTTCTGCGTTTATTAATTGGAATTTTACTGAAAAAAGGTGCCACCCATTCTCCTCCATTTATTTATTCATTCATTCACTCATTTACTCCTATCATATGGACTCACAGATATTTATTCTACAGCTTAAAATCTAACATTATCAGACCTGACAGGGTACCTCATTTGTTTAGAGCATCATACCGATATGCCAAGGTTCTAACTCTGGTCACGACACATACAAGAATCAACCAATAATTAAGTAGAACAACAAATAGGTGCTTTCTCTCTTTCTCTCTCTCTCCTTCCCTCCCTCCCCGACTCTCCCCGAAATCACTAAATTAAAAAAAAATTTTTTTTAATCTAACATCATTTTTTACTTTGTTGTTGAAAGTATCCCAACTTTGGGCATTAGGGTCTTTTTCAATTTGGCTTGTGTTCTTTTCAACATGTCCTATCCATTTTCTTCTTTTTTAAAAAGGCTTTTAATTGATTTTTCGAGAGGAAGGAAAGGAGAAAGGGAGAGGAGGAGGGTGGGAGATATCTATGTGAAAGAGCATCGATCAGCTGCCTCCTTTACACCCCGACCAGGGACTGAGCCCGCAACCCAAGCATGTACCCTGACCAGGAAAAGAATCAGCAAACTTTTGGTGCCTGGTATGAACCAGGGCACATCCCATCCTTTCTTTATTATATTTTTACTATCTGGCAAAAAGGTTCCAGGCTCATCTTAAGCTTTTCAGTCCTAGCCAGTCCTCAGGAGTGACTCAGTTGGTTTAGCCTCATCCTTCGTCCTTCCTACTTAAAGATTGCCTTGGCCTCCCAGCCAGGGAACATACCTGGGTTGAAGGTGCAGAAGGCAACCAATTGATTTTTCTCAAAATGATGTTTCTCTCTCTCTGTCTCTCAACATGTCCTCGGGTGAGGATAAAATATAATAATAGTCCTAACCGGTTTGGCTCGGTGAATAGAGCGTCGGCCTGCAGACTGAAAGGTCTCGAGTTTGATTCCGGTTGTGGGCACAACCCCAGTAGGAGGTGTGCAGGAGGCAGCTTATCGATGTTTCTCTCTCATCGATGTTTCTAGCTCTCTATACCTCTCCCTTCCTCTCTTAAAAAAATCAATAAAATTTATTTTAAAAATAATAATGATAAAATAAAGAAATAAAGTTAATCCTCACTGAGGTAATTTTTCCATTGATTTTCAGAGAGAGTGGAAGGGAGGGGGAGATACTAAGAGAGAAACATCATTGTGAGAGAGAAATATCAATTAGTTGCCTTCAGTGCATGTCCAGCTGAGAATCAAGCCTGCAACCAAGGTACATGCCCAAGTCCAGAATCGAAACCAGGACCACGAGCTGACACTCTATCCACTGAGCCAAAACGGCAACGGTTAGAGAAAGGTGTTTCAAAACAAAAATCTGGGCACTAGATGGGCCAACCGTTTCTGAGGCATCACTGCTTCAAAATAGGACTATGAAATAATGAATGCGCCTGGATACCCACATATACACACATCTACATTTCTGTATTTATCTAAATTAAATACTACAAAATTCATATTGACACCTCTGATCCTAACATGTCAGAAGATCACTTTAATTTTAGCCCTGCTCCTTTCTTTCTCCAACACTGAGAAACCTGGGTCTCATTACTCATGTGTTCAATTTTAAAAGCATATACATTTATTCTCAGACCTAATTAAAGATAAAACAAACATACAAAGTGATTTCAGAATTGCTAACACATCATCTTATTGAAAAACAGCAACTACATTATATTGTTCTTTTTGTCATTGGCCTATAGTATCCAATCAAGATACCGTTTTCCAAAGTTATTTGGATTCCTTATTTTCTTCCCCATCTGCTTTCAGTGTGATATTTTCCAGTTGAAATATAGTTAGGTACATTTGTTACATTTGTCTTTTTTGTTGTGATTTCAGAGGGAAAGGAAAAAGGTGAGAGAGATTGAAAATCAATGACGAGAATCCACAATCTAGGCATGTGCCCTGACATTCATAGGTCGATGCTCAACCATTGAGCAACACTAGCTAGGCCATTTGTTATGTTTATACTCTATTTTGGGTTCTCCAAAATTCTCTTTGGTTTAAATTTTTATTTTTTCAGCACATAAAGGGTAGGATACTAATTTTAAAAGCCTAGCTGTCAAGCATGGAGAGCCCTGGAGAGTATTATGCTAAGTGAATAAGTGAGTCACAGAAAAACAAACACAATATGAATTTACTTATATGTGGAAGCTAAGAATAAAATAAACAAACAAAACTGAAACAGACTCATAGATTCAGAGAATCTAATAATAGAGTAATATGCAAATTGACCTGTTATACCCAAGCCACACCCACCAGGCAAGCCACTCCCACCAGCCAATCAGAGTGGCTGTGTGCAAATTCAACCAGTCAAGATGGCGGCCAGCAGCCACGAAGCTAGAGCAAACAGGAGGCGTCCATTGCACCAGCGATGGAGGAAACTGCCAGCCTAGGCCGGCTGGGCCTCTGTCAAGGTAACAATGTTTCAATTATAGAAGTCACGGAGCTGAAGAAAACAAGAGGCTTCATTGCCTGCCTAGGCCTCGACTCAAGGCAACAAAGTTTCAATTACAGAAGATAAATAAACCCCAGAAACCTCATTCCAGCCAGCCTCGCTGGGATGTTGGGTCAATGGGAGCTGGGGGCAGCCTGAAAAGGGCCCTCAACCCCTCACTCAGCCTGGCCACACCCCCATCGGGTGAGGGTCCCCACTGGGGAGCTTGGCCAGCCTACAAACAGCCATCAGCCCCTCACCCAGGCTGGCCAGGCACGCCAGGAGGTGGACATCCACCCCCACCGAGTGCACAAATTTATGTGCACCGGGTCTCTAGTATACTAATAAATAATAGTATACTGGCCAGAAGAGAGGGATGATGGGGGACTGGGTGAAAAAGGTGAATGGATTAGTGAGTACAAATTAGTAGTTACAAAATAGTCATGGGGCCCTGGCCAGTGTTGATCAGTTGGTGGGAGCATCATCCATGCACCAAAGGATCACAGGTTTGATTCCAAGTCACAGCACATACCCAGGTTTGGGGTTTAAACTCCAGTTGGAGCACATATAGGAAGTAACCAATCTGTTCCTCTCTCTCCCTTCTCCCTGTAAAAATCAATAAAAAGCATGTACTTGGGGAAGGATTAAAAAATACTAAAATAAAAAGAGTCTTAGAGATATATAATGCTGCATAAGAAATATAGTCAATAGTACTGCAATGACTATATAGTACCAGGTGGGTACTGAAATATAGGGGGAGCTCTTTGTAAAGCATATGATTGTTAGGTCTAACCACTATTGCTGTTCACCTGAAACTAACCTAATAATACTGAATGTAAACAGTAATTGAAAATTAAAAAATAAAATAAAGAAAAACTACTATGGTCATATTAAATGAGTTTAAATTGGTTGTAAGAAAATAAAAATCCTAGCTGTCAAACACAGTTATACATACTGTGTTTCTTGAACTTTTCCCATCTCAAACAATTTGGTTCTTGACCAAGTTGTTTATGGAAAAAAAACCTGTCAAAATGTCTTTTGTTAACTTTGGTATACTGACACCCCTTTCATGCTGATTCGTCGGCATGACAAAGCAAAAACAAAGGAGAAAATGTGCCCAGGTGAGTCAGTATACAGCTAAACCTCTCTTTGTTAACATCTCAGGAAATTGTGCTATAAATATTTTGGGGGATTTTATATTTGTTCTTTTGGGGGTTTTGTTTTGTTGTGTTTTGCTTTTCTTACTGGCCAAATGCACAGATTAGCACAATTTTAAAACATAAGGTTATCAAGAATGCTAATATTGTCCTGACCAGTGTTGATTAGTGGTTAGAGCACCAGCCTGACCACAGGAGGGTCGTGGGTTCAATTCCAATCCAAGGACACTTATCTAGGTTGCAGATTCAATTCCCAGCCCAATTCAGGGAGGCAACAAATAGATGTGTCTCTCTCACATAGATTTCTTTCCCTGTCTCTCTCTCCTTCCTCCCTTCCCTCTCTAAAAAACCAATGAAAAAATATCTTCCAGTGAACATTAACCAAAAAAAAAAAAAGTGTTAATGTTGCCCTGGCCAGTGTGACTCATTTGGATTAACATCGCCCAGTGTACCAACAAGTTGCTAGTTTCATTCCCAGTCAGGGCACATGCCCAGGTTGTAGACTTGGGGTTTGCAGGAGACAACAAATCGATGATTTACTCCCCCATCACATCGATGTTTCTCTCTCCTTCCGGTCTGTCTCTAAAAATCAATTAAAAAATATTTTAAAAAATAAAAACAGTGCTAATGTTGCTAAGGGTGTGAAAGAAACAATGATCACAGGCAACTAAAGAGCTAAAAAAAAACTGACTTGGAATAAGTGACAGCATTTCAGAGATAATGATATGTGAAGAAGCGAAGATGCCTCACATTGACCTCCTGAAAGACACCCCTGGAACCAGTGTTGAAAATTATTTAAGGCTAGTAAAGGGTAGTTCAATAAATTTAAGAAAATAAGTGTTTGTTTATAGATTAAACAGTATTTTAGACATATTGTACATAGAACCATTTAAACAGAATCATTTGGGGTCTGAAATGAGTTAATACAATTTATATTATTTCTAATGGGAAAAAATGATTTCCGTTTTCGAAAATATCCCTTCTCGAACAACCTGCTAGCAGGAAGGCTCCACTGTACCATGGTAAGTGAAAGCTGAATTCAGATAGGGTTTTTTGTTATAGAAGGGGAGGACTCTTTTTCTTTGTAAAAGTAGAAGAGATTTTAACACATTCACATAAAAAAAAAGAAAAAAAAAGAAGAAGCTACAAGAGCGAGCCAGAAAAAAGGTCTCTCATGTAAGGAGTACATGTGGGGAGATGTATACAATAATGATTCTGAAGCTCTAGGGAATCCCAGAATCACTTAGAGAATTTATTAAAGCTCTGTCCCTATAGTTGATGAGGAGAGGTTTGAGACTTTCTAACCAATCCCCCAGTTAGAACACTGGTGTGGCCTCGTCAAGTACTACAATTTGAGAATAAGTAGGTTAGAATAATATCATAGTAGTTCAAAAATGTAAACATATATACAAACCAGGTACAAAGTTGGAAAAAATAAACTGAAATATACTGAATACTACCTATTCCCAGACTATGAAGACACTTCACACTCATTCAGGGTTTATTACTTTCTTCTTTATTTTTTTATTTCCCATGAGCACCTTACTTTCTATATAAGAACTGACTACACTTTTATAGTACGTTCAGAAACAATTTTAAGTTTGCTTTAATCTGTCATAACTTTGTTCAAAACATTTCCTAATTATTATGATTTTTAACTTTTAAGAGTAACATTTACCTCATATTTCACAATTAAGTATTACAGGTACATAGAAAGGTGTTTCAGAAGCATAAAGGAATTCATAGCAGTGTCATACACAGGCAAAAAATTAAAACTAAGAGAAAATGCAGTAAATCATAGTGCACGCTTACAATAAACTGTATGCAATAATGCCTAGGCCCCATAGGTAAAGTCACAGAGTATGACATCAAAGTGTCAATAACCAGCTAAAAAATCCTAAGAATAACAAAAAAAATGTTACTTTGTGGAATAAATCCCTAAGTATAGTCAAAAATGGACAATTTTGTTTGTATTTTCCAATTTATACAATTTGTTTACAATGGGAGGGTGAGGTTTTATTAGTAACACACAAGAACTATGTGTATTCACATCTATGTTACAATGTATTTATTTGTTTTGTTACCTCAGTTGTATCTGCTTCCGTTTTTGCAGCTCTTGGTTTCTGAGTTCTTCCAGGCGTCTGAGTTCTTCTTGACGCCTCATTAAATCTATAAAATATTGATTATCCATTAATATTTTAGCTTGCCTTTTGTACTTTTTGTTATCAATGAGACTCTATATTATGGGAAATATACATAATAATTTATTCAAATTCATAATCATGAAAAAATTCATAGTAATTTATTCTCATTCATGTCTTTATTACATAATCTTATAATTAAAGACTATAAGCGGTGTAATTAATAAAACTTATTACTTTCTGGGCCTGTTTCTCCATGGGTATGAAAATAATAAAATTCATTCTTTTGTTCAGAAATTAAAATAGGTAAGATATTTTTAACATAGGTAATAAAATATACTAAAAACAGAATAAATGATAGCTGTATTTTCACTTACACCTTTTAAACAAATCAGAATTTTTCAGTAGCAAGTGCAAAGCCCAAAAAGATGCTTTGGGAGACATTAGCAGAGGGCATGTAAGAACCACACCAGACAAACAGTAGGTATAGCGGTTATACACTGCATAAAGACCAAAAAGCATCCCTCCCAACACAATCTGTGAAATTCCTCCTACACTAAGTCAGCGTCTTATAAAAAAGGGCAATGAGGGAAGATTTCCTGAAAGAGGAAAAAGGCTGAATACTGAGATGAACAAGATCATTTTAAACAAGGTAAACAAAGCACGCCACTCCCACTGTCACCATAATTGTGATATCAAGAACAGGAGTTCCACAATAATGTAACAAAAAGTGCGTTTGTGTTCAGAAGTAGATTAACTTTCCAAACATTAAAATCTTTCTAATATCTTACCAAATTATTTATACATACAAACAAAGACTAAAAAGTATCAAAATATTGAAATACTCTGAATGGCACAATTATTGGTTGCTTTCATTTCCCTTGTCTCTAATCATGATACTGGAGTTTCTAAAATAAACATAAATTATTTCAATTTTAACATTTCATTAATATTATGTAAGTTCTGAATGTAGTGTTTAACAGTTCCAATTAACTGTCTATGTGACAATAACCCTATCATCATAACCTAACCGGACTGGAATCACAGCCCTAACAAGGTCCTCTTACAGATTAAAAATAAATTGTATATTATGCCCTCTTCCCCTAAAAATAATTCAAATAGATTATAAATGTATTCCAGCCATTCAGCTATTGCTCAGTTCAACAGGAATACAGAGCCAAATTTATCCTAATTACAAAACTCTTTCTAAAATGTCAATGCCCCAAACCTGGATAATCAGAAACAGTGGGAAACTTATAAATTAAAAAACAGATACTGGGCCCTAACTGTTTTGGCTCAGTGGACAGAGCGTTGGCCTGTGGACTGAAGGGTCCCAGGTTTGATTCCAGTCAAGGGCATGTACCGTGGTTGCAGGCACAACCCCAGTGGGAGGTGTGCAGGAGACAGCTGATCAATGTTTCCCTCCCATCGATGTTTCTAACTCTCTGTCCCTCTCACTTCCTCTCTGTAAAAAATCAATAAAATATATTGGAGGTGGGGAAACAAACAGATGTTGAGGCTCTTTCAGAAAAGTCAATTTTGGCATATGGAATAGGAACCAAGTAATTATAATAATATGCCCAATGAGATACCATTAAGCTATCTTTTTTTTTTCATTGATTTTTTACAGAGAGGAAAGGAGAGGGATAGAGAACTAGAAAGGTCGATGAAAGAGAAACATCGATCAGCTGCCTCCTGCACACCCCTCACCAGGGATGTGCCCGCAACCAAGGTACATACCCTTGACCAGAATCGAACCTGGGACATTTCAGTCTGCAGGCCGACACTCTATCCCAGGCATCCTCAAACTACGGCCTGCAGGCCACATGCCGGGTGTTTTTATCGCTGCTGCCTGTCCTGCTTAAAATATGTGCAGTGTGCATAGAATTTGTTCATAGTTTTGTTTTGTTTTTTTAACTATAGTCTGGCCCTCCAACAGTCTGAGGGCGAGTGAACTGGCCCCTTATTTAAAAAGTTTGAGGACCCCTGCTCTATCTACTGAGCCAAATCAGACAGGGCAACACTAAGCCATTTTAAAGAATATCAAATACGACTAAAATGATTTCAAACAGTTACAAAATTAGTTGTCAACCATAACTAACCGCTAATTAGAATTACTTAAATACCTTTTAACCACAGACCAATTAAATGAAAATGTCTTGGCAAATGGACCAGATATCAATATTTTTTTTAACCTCCTTAGATGACTCCATTGTGCAACCAACACTGAGAGCCACATAACTATCACATAATTACTTTAGTGGGAGAAATCTAAAATATATAATCCTATCTAATAAAGAGTAATATGCAAATTAGACATAACTCCCTGACAAAGATGGCTTCCCCCATACCCATAAGATGGTGGCGCCCAGTCTGACTCTGCCCCACTACTAAAGTGGTCAGGCCTGTTAGTCAGGGAGGGGGTGGGGGAAGCAGGGAGACCTGAGGGGAAGAACAGGCTATCAGAGGGGGCTGGGTGTCCCCTGCCCAGGCCAAAGGCCTTCGCCAGAGTCCTCAGGCATGGGCAAGGGCGGAACCAGTGATCAGAGGGGTCAGGGGCAGAGCTAGTGATCGGAGGGGTATGAGGGTGCCCTAACCAGGCATAAGGCAGAGATCAAAGGGGCCAGGGCTCCACAGAGCCAGTGATCAGAGGAGCAGGGGTGGAGCCTGCGATCACAGAGGTCTGGGGGTCCCCTGCCCAGGCCTACAGCCTCAGCCAGAGCTTACAGACCTGGGCAGGGGTGGAGCTGGGATTGGAGGGGCAGGGGTGGAGCCGGCGATCAGAGAGAACTTCAGAGGAAACACCTTTTCTTACTGCTCATTGGCTAAGTTTCCTGTATGCCACTGGTAATATTCTTAGTAACTTGGGTAATAAAAATCCCTAAAGTCGATCTAGGGTTTATCCGCCACACTACTGGACAAAGAAATGAAGGTCCACTGCTGGAGGACTAAGAAATGTCATATCCTGCCCTAGCTGGTTTGGCTCAGTGCATAATGCCTCAGCCTGCCGACTGCAGGGTCTGCGTTCAATTCTGACCAAGGGCATGTACCTGGGTTGCAGGCTCCTCCCTGGCCAGGGCCCAGGTCAGGGCATATGCAGGAGACAACCAATCAAAGTGTTCCTCTCAACTTTGATGTTTCTCTGTTTTTCCCTTCTCTTCCACATTCTCTAAAAATCAATGGAAACATATCCTCAGGTGAGGATAAAAAAGAAAGAAAGACAGAAATGTTATGTCCTATGAAAGACACATCTTGAAAATGCCTAAAGAAAGTTGTCATTTATTCATGGTGAAGGGACTGAAGTCTGTGTTGATGAAAACACCTTGGTGGAAGGTTATGGCATAGGGTAGACACCGTAAAAGCAGCCGTGAACAACTATTTCAGAAAAACCTCGAAAAGAACACACGGACACCACTCGCACCCACAGGAAGGCTGGCTGAGTGAAAATCCTACAACCAGAGAAGAGTCTGAGACTCAGAGGAGTGGCGGAAGCAAAGTACAGAGGTACGGAGGCGCGCGCACGGGGCTCGGGGAAGGGCTGGCACCAGGGGACGCAGTTCTTTTCCAAAATGGAGAGAGCCACAAGTCCCCAGCGGCTCTGAACTCCAGTTCCAAGCGAGTTTCTAAGGACCCAGACACCCGGAGAAGGGGGACTGACTGGCACCAAGAGGAAATCCAAAACGGTTTCTCTCAGCGTTGCTTGCAGCAATTACCGTTTGACACAGAGACGTGGTGTCTCTCAGCGCCGGGCTGAGAAGCTCCATAGCTATTAGCTCCGCCCGGCCCTGCAAACGCCCCGAGGCCCCGCCCCTCCCAAGCTGCGTCAGAGCTAGGGCAGAGGCTTAATCAACGCCTCCTTAAAGATACAGGAGCCAGCCCCAACCCAGTGGCCAGAGTGGGACTAACCTAAACAAAACAGATCCACAAGGAACACACTCAGGGCAGATGCAGTGAGCATAAAAGCTCCACTGAAACAACTCTAGCCCCATAAGGGTGTCTCCAGCACAGAAATTCTCCCACTGTAGACACAGCTGACTCTCATAACCAAGTGGCTTAGAGGTTAATCCCTCGCAGTGACCGCCTAAATCAGAAAGGAAAGCAGCCAAAATGGGGAGACTAAACAGGTCACAAATGGCAGAGATGGAGGAAAGAAAACGACAGGATATAGAGTTCAAAACCACGGTTATTAGGTTTTTCAAGAAAATGCTAGAGACTGCCGATAAATTTGATGAGACCCTCAAGGATATGATAAAGGACCAACTAGAAATGAATCATACAATGACTGAAATGATACAGACATCCAACAGCAGACGAGAGGATCGCAAGAAGTCAAAGATATGAAATATGAAGAAGCAAAACCCACCCAGCGGGACAAGCAAAAAGAAAAAAGAAAAGAAGAAAAAAGAAAAAGGATCAAAAAGTATAAAGATAGTGTAAGGAGTCTCTGGGACAACTTCAAGCGCACAAACATCAGAATTATAGGGGTGCCAGAAGAAGAGAAAGAGCAAGATATTGAAAACCTATT
>PVJC01005101.1:47129-60688 GCA_004026665.1 Murina feae | reverse complement strand
TTGTCTGTGAAGCTCTTTATCCGACCCTCAATTCTGAATGATAGCTTTGCTGGGTAAAGTAATTTTGGCTGTAGGTTCTTGCTATTCATCACTTTGAATATTTCTTGCCACTCCCTTCTGGCCTGCAAAGTTTCTGTTGAGAAATCAGCTGACAGTCGTATGGGTGCCTCCTTGTAGGTAACTAACTGCTTTTCTCTTGCAGCTTTTAAGATTCTCTCCTTATCTTTTGCTCTTGGCATTTTAATTATGATATGTCTTGGTGTGGGTGGTACTGAGGAAGTGCTACCACCACCTGAGAAATGTTTCATTATGTAGTAATCTCCTCCCTCAGGAAGTTTTTTTGGTTTCTAGATCTGTAATTCCTGCAGCAATTTAAACTATCCACAATCATCTGGTTCTCACTGATGCCAGAAAATCCACTGTTGTCTCCTCCATGCTACAATATGTCGTGGCTGAGAGTTGTTTTTAATGACTTCTACCTCTTTTGACTAGTGCTATCAGCCACGATCGCCTTTTCTCACAGTCTGTTTTATAAAACAATAAATTTCAGTGTCACACAAATTTCCCATATTCATTTTTAAACTTATTTTTTTATTTTTATAAATAAATATTTATTGTTCAGATTATTGTAGTTGTTCCTGTTTTTTCTCCCCATAGTTCCCCTCCACTCGGTTGCCACCCCACCCCATCCCCTTACGCCCCCACTGGCCTCATCCATAGGTATATGATTTTTGTCCAGTCTCTTCTTGCACCCCCCATACACCCTTCCCCTCTCCCCGAGAATTGTCAGTCCACTCCCTTTCTATGTCCCTGATTCTATTACATTCACCAATTTATTCTGTTCATCGGATTTTTTATTCACTTGATTTTTAAATTCACTTGTTGATAGATATGTATTTGTTGTCACTTTGTGGCTCATAATTTTTATCTTTACCTTTTCCTTCTTCTTCCTCTTCCTAAAGCATACCCTTCAGCATTTCATATAATACTGGTTTGGTGGTGATGAACTCTTTAGCTTTTTCTTGTCTGTGAAGCTCTTTATTTGACCTTCAATTCTAAATGATAGTTTTGCTGGGTAGAGTAATCTTGGTGGTAGGTCTTTGCTATTCATCATTTTGAATATTTCTTGCTACTCCCTTCTGGCCTGCATAGTTTCTGTTGAGAAATCAGCTGACAGTCATATGGGTACTCCCTTGTAGGTAGCTAACTGTTTTTCTCTTGCTGCTTTTAAAATTCTCTCTTTGTCTTTTGCCCTTGGCATTTTAATTATGATGTGTATTGGTGTGGTCCTCTTTAGATTCCTCTTGTTTGGAGTTCTCTGTACTTCCTGGACTTGTAAGTCTATTTCTTTCACCAGGTAGGGGAAGTTTCCTGTCATTATTTCTTCAAATAGGTTTTCAATCTCTTGCTCTCTCTCTTCTTCTGGCACCCCCATAACTTGGATGTTGGTATGCTTGAAGTTGTCCCAGAGGCTCCTTACACTATCTTCATATTTGGGGTTCTTTTTTCTTTTTGCTTTTCTAGTTGGGTGTTTTTTGCTTCTTCATTCAAATCTTTGAGTTGATTCTTGGGATGCTCTAGTTTGCTGTTGGATCTCTGTATATTATTCTTTATTTCAGTCAGTGTATGCTTAATTTCTAATTGGTCCTTTTTCATATCTTTGAGGGTCTCATGAAATTTCTCTGAGGTTTCTAGAAGATTCTTGAGTAACCTTATAACTGTGCTTTTGAAATCTATATCAGTAGTTTGCTTTCCTCCATTTCTTTCCTTTGTGACATGTTTCTTTGTGTCCTCATTTTGGCTACTCTATCCTGTGTTGATAGAGTGGCTTTATGTGGTAGGTGTCCTATAGGGCCCAGTGGCTCAGCCTCCCCAGTCACCTGAGGTAGATGCTCTCAGTGTACCCCTTTGTGAGCTGTGTGCACACTCTTGTTGTAGTTAAGCCTTGATTGCTGTTGGTATCACTGGGAGGAATTGACCTCCAGGTCAATTGGCTGTGAGAATCAGCTGTGTCTACAATGGGAGAACTGCTGTGCTGGGGACACCCTTATGGGGCAGGACTTGCTTCAGTGTGACTTTGGTGCTCACTAAGTCTGCCCCTTGAGTATATCACTTATAGATGTGAATAGTTGTAATCAGTTATGGTCTCACATTGACCACTGGGTACACTGGCTCTTGGATCTCTAAGGAGGTTCAAAGTCAGCCACTGTCTGAGGCCACCCAGCAGGAACTTCAGAGAGATCTGCAGATTCCTACTCTTTGTTTGGGGTTTAAAAGTGTCCAGATGAGGCTCAGCTGTGAAGTAATGCAGGCAAATGGTAAGAATTCCTTCTTTTTTACATAAGCATAGTATTCCATTGTGTAGATGTAGGACATTCAGAAAGCCAAGAGACATATGAAAACATGCTCAAAGTCACTAATCATTTGAGAGATGCAAATCAAAACAATGAGGTACCATCTCACACCTGTAAGAATGGCTATCATCAACAAGTCAACAAACGACAAGTGCTAGAGAGGATGCAGAGAAAAAGGAACACTCGTGCACTGCTGGTGGGAATGCAGACTGGTGCAACCACTATGGAAGACAGTATGGCATTTCCTCAAAAATTTAAAAATGGAACTGCCATTTGACCCAGTGATTCTACTTCTAGGGATATAGCCCAAGAAACCAGAAACACCAATCAGAAAGGATATATGCATCCCTATGTTCATAGCAGCACAATTCACCATAGCTAAGATTTGTTCCCATCAGCAGATGAATGGATTAGAAAACTGTGGTACATCATTAGGTTTTAGATAGCAAAAAAATAGGCCATTTATTTGCAAAAACCTCTACTCACAGCTTGGGTTGGATTGTAAATTGGGTGGAGCGGGGTCTCAGGTAATCACCAGGGCAGAGCAAACAGGAATGGCTGCCAGTCAGCCCTGCCTTGGATAGTTCCCCAGGTTTCTGTGTCCCATAGCCACATGCAGGAACAATGATCGCTACAAGCACCTCTGCAAGAAAGCTGCCCTCGTGTTCCTGTCCCTATGCCAGACAGTTTAGTTTCTCCCTGTATGAGTTTGGAACTGGAGTTCAGAGCAATTGGGGGCTTGTATCTCCCTCCTGATTGAAAAAGACAATAGCACAGCCAGTTGCCAGCCTGTTTCTGCATGTACCTTTGTACTTCCACACTTCCACACCTCCACACCTCCTACCCATCTCGATGCACTTTTCTCTTTCCTTCTAGTTGTATAATTCACACTCAGCCAGCCTTCCCATGGTTCTGGATGATATCCGTTTTGTCTTTTAGTTGTAGTTTTGATGTGGTTGTGTGAGGCAGCAATTACAGTTGTGTACCTAAGCTGCCATCTTGGTTCCTCCTCCCATACTCATTTTTAATGATAAAGACAGTCCTGACATAAGACTAGAAAGTGCAGGATTCACAATGGTGGAAGAACATCTCTGGTCCTTTATGCCTTTTTTAGATTTGTATTGGTATCATTCCAATTTTTCAGAACAGGATCATACAACTGGCTACATGCCCTCCATGTCCTTAGTGCCTCACTATTCCGGTACAATGACATAAGAGTTGACTTGGCAAATGCAAAAGACAAAAAGAAATGTGGACAGTGGTTACTTTTGCATTGGGTGTTGGGGGGTGCATTACAGAAAAAATGACACCATTTCTGCTTCATCTTCTAGAATGAGAAGGAACTTTCCAACAGGGAGAGTTTATTTTTAGAAGGCATACCATATGAAATAGCATAAATGGGTAGAACCAAAAGAGTAGAGTCAAGATGCTTCATGCATTCCAGCATGCTTGCCCATACACTAAAGGGAATAAAATGAGAAACACTAGAAAAGTGAGCATTGTTTACGTACCAGACACATCACATATGTGGTTTCCTCTAATTTTTGCCATGATTCTATTTACTGACCCACATTTTACCTCCCCAAAAAAAACCCAAAGTTCAGAAGGATTAGTTAACACTTTGCCCATGGTCAGACGGTGAGGAGCAAAGCCGGGATGAAAACCCTGGACTGGCTGATAGAAAAGTACATGCTCCATGTTCATCATATGACCCTCCTATTGAAAAACTGGTAGGTAGATAGTGGTCAGATCATGAGGGCTTTGCACTGCTAAGGAATTTGTGATTTATTTTATTAGTTAAAAAGGGTTTGAATAATTTTTATTATAATTTATTTTTAGGGAGAAAAAAGAAAACCTTTGCAATAGTATAGATCTGAAATTTAAAGTAGTAACAACAGTTTCTGAAACCCAGGTCAGACCCAATAAAGACCTAACCTAAGACATTATCACTGAAGACAACAGGGAACAGACAGATTCATGGGCTCTTCCGAAGGTTTTTATCTCCTGGGCGTGGTGACTGATTTGACGTGGAATGAAGGTCTGTGGGAAGTCTGGGATCACTCCCAGGTTACTGACTTTGGCAGAGGATGGGGTGTTGTGAATAATGGTGCTATAAATTAGGTTAGTATATGCCAAAAGAAGTAGCCAATTTGGAAGTAAAACATGAAGAATTCAGTTCGAGGGACATGTGGAATTTGAAACAGAGATATTCCATGCATAAAGAAATCTCCGGGGCTGAAGGTCAGAATAGCGGAGGGTTGGCAGAAAAGAGAAAAATCATCCTGGGGAAAGACACAGAGCATACGTTGAGGAGTAAACCCCCAGGGCCACCAACTTTTTTAAAAATAGAGCTAGGGTACAGAAGAGGAAAGAGATTCAAAGCACTGATGCAAGAGGTGGCAAGTAATCAGGAGGTAATGGTATCTTAGAATCTGAAACAGCAGGAATTAAAGAATAAATGATAGTGAGCACAGACCAATGCTGCAGGGAGAATAAATGATATTAAGACTTCACAGATCTATCAATTTGAACAATTGTAGAATTGGTGGTAATAGGGGCCAGAGCAACTCGGTGAAGTGGTTAGGACTAAAAAATAATGGTGGCATGTTGAGAAATTCGTGGGAAGTGAAAAATTAGAGATATTAGAATTTTAAGAGTGTGGAGCATAATCAATGCATTGAATATGCAGAAATATTAACATATCTTCATGAAAGTAATTTTACTATCTCTTTAATCATCTTCAATGGGCATAGTCCTTCCTTGCCCCTGGATAAAAAGTAGGCAGATTCCATGACTTTTTTCATTTAATTAAAATTCTTGTAGGTTCAAGTCACTATCCAGTCTCATTTCAAAAATAAAAACTGTCCAAAAAATAAAATGAACAAGACTTTTTAAAAAATGTATCAATTGAGTTTAGAGAGAGAGAGAAATATGGACTCGTCTCACTTACTTTAAAAGACTTGAAGGAGGACTATTATGAATAGTGATGCTATGAACATTGTGTACAAGTTTTGATGTATTAACTTGATTCTAATTAGTTAAATTTTTAATCTTTCTAGAATGTTGTGGCATAGGAATCTATTTCTTTCCTTCCAAAACAGTAGCTAACCTGAATACCTTGGTTGATTCTTGTATGTGCCCTGACTGGGGATTAATCCCACAACCTTAGCATTTCTGGATGACAATCTAACCAACTGGGCTACCCTGCCAGAGCTAATAAGTAATCTTTTAAATGTTCAAAGATAAGCAGCCTTGATCGGTTTGGCTCAGTGGATAGAGCGATGGCCTGAGGACTGAAGGGTCCCGGGTTCAATTCCGGTCAAGGGCATGTACCTTGGTTGCAGGCACATCCCCAGTTGGGAGGGAGTGCAGGAGGCAGCTGATTGATGTTTCTCTCTCATCGATGTTTCTAGCTCTCTATCCCTCTCCCTTCCTCTCTGTAAAAAAATCAATAAAATATATTTTAAAGAAAGATAAGCATTTGTTCATCCTCCCTCATCAAGGAGAGGAATTTTAGACCCTCACTTCAAGGTGAGTCAGTACTCACACTCTGCACAGCCCAGAAACCTACCTCACTCATAAGGAATTTAGCACAAAGACAGATTTTTAGTGAACAAAATTTCTGATACGAACAGAAGAATATTTAGCTTGCAAAGTTTCATAAAATCCTCCTGAGGCTTTTCTTTCTCTAAAAAAATCCCATTCCCTAAATCAGATATTTCATATTCCTTCTCCTTCCTGCCTTTGTCCCCTAAGGAAGAGGAGCACCTCAGCATAGCTGTCCCACTGAACAAACAAAAGCTGGACAAACAAAAGGCAGTTCAAGGAGTGTTAACTACTACTTAAGCGTGCCCTTCAGGCCCACTGCACCGTGTACTTAATGATTACTAAGGATGGGGCATGGCAAGGCAGATTTTTATGCTAAGAAGAGATTTTTCTCATCATTCCTTGCTAGACTGGACCATGACCAATTCCCTGACAATGAAGACCAAATCTTAGAGAGCAAGATGGACATGCTCTCTTAGACACTCAGAATGGATGATGACAAGATCGTGAGCTCGATGTATTGTTCAGTGTTTGAATGCATCCTCCAGAAGTACCATGCAGAATTCTAAAATTTGATTAGTCTATAATATCACCGTCAGTGGCATATTTAGATGTGAGTTACAGAGGAAAAGACAAATGTGACGATGACAATCTGTGCCACATCATCTTCAAGGAGAAACACAATTGATTCCCATTCAGAAGAACAGGAAGAAATTAGAAGGCATGAGGAAGAGGCAATGTAATTTTTTTCACTAAACTGTCTTTTCTAGGACCGTATCTCCAATTTCTGTTGGACTCTGATTTAGATAGAGATTTTTTCTTAAAACATAGACATTTTAGGGAGGCTGTGAAAGTAACCACATTCGCTAAGTTCCAAATTGGGTGTCAAATTTTAAAAACGTAAGCCACATTTTCTCGTAACTAAATATATACTGCTGACAGTGATGGCATAATCACTAACTTTTTTCAGTTTTCATACAAAAACTGTGTAAAAATTTATTGATTTGACATTTAAAGCATAAAATCCTCATTTTTAAAATGCATTCAGCTTTTCTGAGTATAAAAAATATTTTTAACCAGTGAATGACAACTCCAAACAATTCAATTCTACTTTTTATAAATATAATGCTATATCTATACTATTATAGGCAATCCAGGAAAAAAGAATCAATTAGTAATATGCACACAAAAAAATATAGTTGCTAAAGTGTTAAATCAAAAAATATAGTTGCTAAAGTGTTCTCAGTGAGATATAATAGTACAGAGTAACCCAAGCCAAAAATTGTATATGCTGCTATTTATGACTTTGAGGATACGAAATAATTCATTTATTAAATTCACATTCCCCAGTTATGTCTGATACTCTGTTTGAAATAAACGCTCCTCACCATTGTCTCTTTCTCAGTATCCTATATAAGACTAATTGTTCATATCAGTTTTTTAAAATGCTGACTTTTTCACACCATGAAATTTAAATTCCATTGGAAAGCCTACACAACTTCTTAGATATCTAAATCATAGCTATATATAAAGGGGGAGCATCTATCCCATGGAGGCCTATTTATTATTTCCACATTGTAATCACATGTTACATTTTTAATTTCATTAAAAGCTTGTGCTTAATTAAAAATTAAATTACAGCTAATTCATAGATATTTCATTATAAGCAAAAAAAATCCCATAAACATTAATATTCTTCTGCTAAGTTGATATTCACCAGTGAAAATAGGTATAATAATTATCGCCTTTCCTTTATTCTTTATCTTAACACTAGTATAGCCTTCAGATTCTGGATTTACTTCAGGGTTCTAGATCAAAGAAACAACAGCTGTAGTCATTGGGATGTCAGCAACTGGAATTCACAGTACTCTACCCCCGCTTCTACCATAGCTTTCTGAAGCCTTATAGCTTCAAGAACAGTCCAAGAACAGCCATGGCAGAGCTAAATCTTGCCTGAGGAATAATATTTGCCAAAAGTAAGGCAATTATCTATGTGGTTGACCATACAGTTTATTCAAATTTATCATTATGAGAGATTAAATTGATCATTTTTCCCAATAGCCTATATTTCAGATATTTTGAGAACTTCATCAAGAATTCTCCAATTAACCCTAGTTGTTTTTGTTCAGTGGATAGAGCATTGACCTGCAGACTAAAGGGTCATGATTAGATTCTGGTCAAGGGCACATGCTTGGGTTGCAGGCTCAATCCCCAATTGGGAACATGCAGGAGGAAGCTGATCAATGATTCTCTCTCATCATTGATGTTTCTCTTTCTCTCTCCCTCTCCCTTCCTCTCTGAAATCTATAAAAGTATATTTTAAAAGAAGAATTCTCCAACTGGATTCATCTTGAATGGGGACATACTATTTATTAGAAGTTCAGAGCTTAAACACTGGAAGAAAGTCTGTTTTATTCAAGAAGCTGAGAGGTTATGAGAGATAAAGAGGGAAAAATGAAACATTAGATTCACTGTGCACTCCAAGTTTATTTTATTATCTTCTCGGGTTTTCATTCTCTCTTCCTTTATTTTTCCTTCCACCTTAATTAATGGTTTTGTTCCATGCCGATTAATGGAAAATTCAGGACCAGAGCTTGTGCTAAGAAGAAATACTAGTATTCCTAACGTAGAGGCCTAAGGGAAGGCTCAGAGTCTAAGAGATTAAGATCATGCAGGTTTTAAAGTAAGTTTCAACTTGAAGCAGGATGCCTCCGTAGCATTAAGGTTTACTCAAAATTATTTTCCACTTCTAAAACATAAAGAAGAGAAATATCCAATATGAAATATCCAATATGGCTTTTTTAGAAAACACAAAATTTGATCAGGCTTCAACCAACTGAGAACGTAATTTAATTAAGAACTAAGGCACAAAGAGTTTTAATAAATGTTTTGCTAACATATTACTCCTAGATTAAAATAAAGTAACAATCATAGAAATTTTAAAATCTTCTTAACAAAAAGAAATCCTCCATATTTTAATAACCTTATTTATAGTGAATGCTCTTTGGTAAGTTAACCAAAAAAATACTAAATTATCTATGATAAAATCAATATTAAAGTTTCAAATTCAAATAAGTTTTGAAGCCACTATTTTTAACTAAATATAGAAAAAGAGGTGAATTAGTGTATATTTACATTGTATATATAGCTTATAATCATAGTATATGTGTATATATATCAATTTTATTTTTACAATTTATTAATTAATTGAGTAGATCGTGTGTCATATCTCTATTGGGCATATAGTACTTAGCATAGCCTCTGACATGGCATAGGAGCCCAATAAATATTATATTAATTAGCTAATTAACCTCTATTACATTTCTACTATGGGCCCAAACCCACTCCGTACAGAGTGGCAATTAAAATTATGAGACATTGCCCATTGTCTTCAAAGAGCCTCCAGTTACATAGGGAAGATAAGGCCTCCTGCATAAAGCTATTAGGGTCTCCTCAGAAAAGAAATATCTTGAGGTAACAATGCAAGATGATAAATATGTGGTTAGTTAGGTATGAACAACTGTACTTAATAACAGCATCAGACAATGGTGTCACATTTCAAAAACTGTAGCATCAGAATAGTTTTCTTCCTCTTGTATCCAAAACAGAGGCGTCTTATGACACAGCTATCAGCAACATTAAGGCAGATCCAGCCTCGAAGTGGAGATGGCCGAGCGCGAACATGCTTCTTTGCTAATGATACCCAAAGTCTTGATTGAGACTAACAGGTGTCACGGAGCTTATTTAGATACTGTCTGCCTCATCTATGGAGCTAAAACGCCTTCTGATATCTATAATACTGACATAATACCTAATAATATAAGCAAACTGAAAGCCTATCCTATTGTCCTTGCAGGGTACTGAGCAGAATTTAGTGAGCCATATGGCTGGCAGTCAGTCTTTTTCCAAAAAAGGCAAACTTACAGAAAGTAGGTAGTACAAAAAGAAGTGACCCAATTTTCATGAGAAAAATGAAAGAGCACATGTATTCAAAATTGGTGGAACGACAAGTAATTAAAAATGAAATGAGCACAGACTAGAATATGGAGAATGTAGTTTTTGTATCCAAATGAAAGTACTTTAGGTCCAAAATAGTTTTGCTGAAAGCAAAGTGCCTTAAAGATTTCCCCTTATTTAATCTAAACCAAATTACAGGTCTATGGAGAAGCATCAAGAGTCACACAAATATTTGATAGAAAGTAAATTTTAAACATATTTTGACTATTTTTAAAACTAGAGAAATGTATAATACAATACGTAGCCTATTTAACACACCGGCGACACTGTCGTATTCAGATTGACTCCTGGGTGAAATTGTTTCTGTATAGACTTTGGTGTCAAGCTTCTCTGCCATCTCTATGTATATACTGAACATCTTGAAAATGTGACATTTTTCTGGGAAGTTTATAACTCCTCACTTGTCTCTTTAATTGTTCCCACTTCTGCATGTCCACTTCTGTAACATTGGATGAGTGAAAGGAACACCATAGAACCTCTCAGGATTGTCTTACCAAAACAAATCATTCAAATAAATAGGTTGCTGATTTGATTTACAACAGTAGCCATAAATTTGAACCAAAAGTCCAAATTTCTATAAAACATCCTTATTCTTTTTTGTGTATTTCTTTATAAGTAAGTTTAATAAATTTAAATCTATAAAATAAAATTTTCATTATTTTATCATATAAAATAAATGTGTATACACATTCTACTTATAAAAGTTATAATTTGTAAAGAGGAATTTATGTTAAAAAAACACACAACACAATAGAATTTTGTTTCTTTTGCTTTTAAGAGGACTCACTTACAGTTGTTAATTGTCTAAAGTACCATAACCAAACTATTAGACATTTACCCAAAACAGATTTCATTACTGCTCCACTTTAGTGACACTATTCACTCGAATATAATTCCTCTATACAAGATCAATATTGACTTTAACAAATGAGTTGTCTTCGTTGGGCCCCTGTTCTTTCTGCTGCATATCATGGTCCTCTCTACCTGCTTTGATATCTTGGGCTTTGATGGCAATGTGTTTTCAAGTCTAATTCTGATCTTTCTAATTATTTTGTTTCTTTTACTAATATCAGGGTATTTTTCCCTTGACCATTAATACTGATATCTCTCACCCCTAGCTGTTTTGGCTCAGTGGATAGAGCATTAGCCTGCTGGCTGAAGGGTCCTGGGTTCCATTCCAGTCAAGGAGGGCACATGCCTGGGTTTCAGGCTCAATCCCCACTAGAGGGCTTGCAGAAGGCAGCCGATCAATGACCATCTCTCACCATTGATGTTTTTTATATCTTCTTCTCTCCATTCATCTCGATAAAAATACTGGTATCACTCAGCCTCAGTCCTTGCCTTTTGTAAGCTCTAAACTTTACCCTCAGCTCACTCCCCACACCCCCCGCTCCTCATCCTGTCGTCTCTGCAGGACCTTCCCATTGGATTGCTCATAGCATGGTGGTTTCTGGGTGGTTGCAGTTCTTACATGGCAGCTGGTTTCTTGGACTTCAGGCTATTCAAAAGTCTGGCTCAGCATCACTTCCTTCATATGCTATTATGCTGCCACCTCGATGGGAGATCATGTGCCCATTGTTATTACCTTGATGTAGAATAAATACCTTCTTCCTCTTCTCCAATTCATCTCTCTCTTTCTTCCTTTAGAAAAGTTTCTCCTCTGATTTATTTCTAATTAACTCCATATCTCTAAGTTCTATCCCTCAGAACATACACACTATCTTCAGATATTATAGGTAATAGACATGTCTTGCTTTTTAACTGTTCATAAATTGAGACCCTCCATTTCTATTAATAATCTAAATTTATTGGAGTAACCCCTCATTTTTAGAAATTTTCCGTGGCTCTAGACATCTCTTACAAAATAAGCTGTAATGATCAGGGTTCTCCAGAGAAATATAAACAACAGAGTATGAGAGAGAGAGAGAGAGAGAGAGAGAGAGAGAGAGAGAGAGAGAGAGAGAGAGAGAGATTTAAGGAATTGGCTCACATTAGTATGTGGTTTGGTAAGTCCCAAATCTAATAGACACATCCAGGATAACATTTGACTAAATACCTAAGCTCTGTGGTCCAGCCAAATGATGGATAAGATCAGCCATCATAGAAGCCATACAGACTTATTCTTCCCTTGCTTCTCCACAGAGTGGACACCTAATATCAGATGCTCTCTTCTTAGTTGTTAATCTTAAGCAATGAATGCAATGGTATCAGGAAAGTAGGAGGTCATATCCATGACAGCAGCAGTAGCAGAAGGGGCATGGCCTCTGATTGTTTCTGTGGCATAACTACTGTTGTATTCTGCTGCCCTGTCTTCTATAGATTCCTTGGTTTCTTTTATTTGATATGTCTGTCACCTTCCCGCCCACTGAGACCAGAGTTTCTAGATAAACTTCCAGTAAACTCGTTGTTTTTTTTGCTACTTGTAACCAAGTTACACTTGATCCCATATTATGCTACATATATGAGTTGTATAATATTATTATAACAATAATTATTGAACCCTGTATATATTTTGAACAAGAAACATGAGTCCTAGCATAATACTCTGGACATTATAATATCCAATGTAGTGTATTAGCCTGCTTAGCTCATATGCAATAAGGCTAAAATTCTGAGATGCTTAGGTAGTTCATACAGTAAGCTATCCAGTTCAGTGCTGAACTCTCTAAACTCTGCTATATTTCGGTAGATACTTGAAATGTTTTGGTTATCTACAGAAGAGAATGTTAACAGCATGGAAACTGGAGACGAAAAAAATATCAAAGTTGATTTTTTTCAGAACTACAATTTATTCAAATTGGAAGCTAGAAAGAAGGTAGTTCCATGAAAATTCCATCAATAAATTCCACAAAAGACCATTAATGGGTACAGCATTTCTTTTTAAGGTGATGAAAATGTTCTGGAATTAGAAGTGATAGTTGCACAGGTTCATGAAGATATTAACTACCACTTAAATCATACACTTTAAAAGCATGAATCTTATGGTAAGGGAATTATATTTCAATAAAACGTTTTTTAAAAAGCAATTATTCATGCTCTAAATATCTAATTAATGATTAGGATTATGTGTCTATTTTTAGAAATGTATTATTTATTGCACAGACAGGATTTCTGTAATACTGGAGGAAATTTCCAAATCACTGTTATTTATTTCATGGGCAGTTTCTAAACCTGTCAACTTATGCATTCACTTTATGAAAACTTCATCATTCAGATTCCAGGTGAAATCCAGTTGTGGAATTCAGTCATACCTAATGGACACATATTTTATCATATCTGGAGATTTATCTGGCAGCTACTTAGTAAAGTAAGGAGATGGATTGATTCCAACAATATTTGAAGTTGTGCGGTGGGCCGAAGCATCCAAAGCACATGAATAAATCAACGACACCTTTCCATGTCTTTGTCATAGCTGGAACACTCAACTATGCTTAGGAGTGGCTGCATCTACACATGTTGAAGACAGAGCATTCACCATACCTTTGTTTTACTTCCTAGCACCTAAATTGGGACAAATAAAGGTTATATGATAATGATGGTTCCCAATAGCACATAAGGAACACACTACCTGCATAATATTTGCTTATAGTGCCTTGAGAAACAGAGAAGGAAATATTTCAAAGTCCTGAAGCTCAAACTTAA
>PVJC01005101.1:0-47029 GCA_004026665.1 Murina feae | reverse complement strand
TTTATAGTTTGTTTATCTGAGAGCTCAATGCTTTATTGCATCCAGAAGCCAAAATACGTGCACCTCCACAACCCAGCTGAATAAAACAAACTCATTTTGATCTTTGTGTACAAAGCCATCAGCACTGGTTCAAAGTGTAGCGCAGCCAGCTCTGGACGGCAGATGCAGAGTTCAGCTCTCCTCCCCGAGCCCTTGGTTTCAATTAGGCTGTCTGCCAAGTGGCCCATGTGCCTCTGAGCTGAAACATTTCTTTGAGGCAGCTTTTTTAAATTAGGAAATAAAGACTTCCCATGTGATTTGCTATATATACAATTTATGACAATTGATTTTTATAGTTAAAATACGTACATTTTTAACATATTTCTCTCTCTGCAAAATAGCAGCTTTCTAACGAGAGAGGAAAATTAGCAAAATGTAAATACTGCATTTCATTTAATCCTCCTACTCTGAAATTTACTCAAACGTACATTAAAATGATACTGAAGATCACTGGGTTTCCAAAATAAAAGACTTCTTTGTCTTAAAAGGAAGAAAAGGACAATGGGCTACAAGTGAGCATTTTCTGACTTCTAGGAACTATAAAGAGGGAAGCTGGAGTCTGGCCAGTTCCTCAACCAGAGTTGATAATATTTTCGTTGCTTTCATGACCATTGGGCCTTTTACCTTCTGAACTTTCAAGTACAACCTTATGACCTGGCAGTAGATATAAAAATTACAACTCCAACTTCCAATGTCTAGCTGATTCCTGGTACCAGCATGAACCAAATGCACAGCAAACATCTGTGCTTCATAGCCACCCATGCACACATATGTATGTAAATATAATTCTCATTAAAGATAGCCTTCTGTGGCAAAAACTTAGGAACTATTGCATCTAATTACCCAAAGCTATAAATAATACCATCCTGTCGCTATTTAGTGAAGGCGGTCACCAAGTCCGAAGAAGGCGGGATGGGTAGCAACCACCCCAAAAGGAAGGTCCAGCCTATGTAAAAGCCAGGGAAGCCACGATGGCTTGTAACCTTTTGTAATCATCCCGTGTTGAAATTTGAAGAAGCTCCAATACATGCGTAATCGAAGACCTGGACCCATAAAGTGACCCACCACTTATCAGATGTAAGCCACTGCCAGTGTCAAGCCAAACTGAAAATAACTGGGCACCAACACTAGCAACTGAATGATAACCAGCTGTTAGTGGTGACTTTAAGCAGACCCCATACTATGTTAGGCCACTCACACAGCAGGGATACATAAGTGTGTCATACACTTTTTTTTTTTTTTTTTTTTTTTTAGTGACCAGATGGTTCTATTGAGTCATTTTCCTGTTTTCCATAAAGCAGAATTACTACATTCCTAAAAATCTTCCCTATTTCTATTTCTAAATTAGAGCATTTTCCATTGCCTCAATGCTTGATTTTAAAAAATATATTGAAAATGATGGTACTATGCCTTCTTGAGGCAGAAAATTTCAATAAAAATTGAAAGAAGCCACTAAAAAATGTATCCGTGTTGAATAATTCTTCATAAATTTTTGGGATTGGGGGGGGGTAATTAAAGATAGAAATATATGAGTCATATCAAAAATAAAATTTTTTAATGTTTTTCTATCTCAAGGCATTATCACAACCAAAAGTTAATAAATTCTCTGTATATTTCCTATTACATTCAGTGAAGTACGAAGTAGATGAAATACTTTTTCCTCTTTGCCACTTATAAAATATATGTAGATTTAATGCAGCTGAACTAACATTTAACAGATATCTACAGTGTTTGCCTGTTTTATTTCTCTTTACCTTTTGATCCCCTTCACCCATTTTTTCCACCTCCCACCTCTGGCAATGAGCAATCTGTCCTCTGTATCTATCTTCTTGGTTTTTGGATTTTGTTTTGAGGTTATGTTTTTAAACCCACATGTAAGAGAGATCACACGATATTTGTCTTTCTCTGTCTGACATATTTCACTTAGCATAATGCCCCCAAGGTGCAACCATGTTGTTGAAAATGGCAAGGTTTCATTCTTCTGAATAATATTAATACATATGACATAATAACTTCCTTATCCATTTATCCACTGATAAACACTTAGGTTATTTCCATATCTTAACTATCTATAATAATAAAAGCATAGTATGCTAATTAGACCAAACAGCCGAATGACCTTCTGGACAAAGCCTAGGCTGCAAGGGTTGGCCAAGGCAGCCAGGGCTGCGAGGGCCAAGCCCCTTGCACAAATTTCATGCAGCGGGCCTCTAGTTGTAAATAATGTTGCAATGAACATAGGGGTGCATATATCTTTTCAAATTAGTGTTTAGATTTCTTCAGATAAATATTCAGAAATGGAATTGCTAAGTCATATGGTAGTTCCATTTTTTAAGTTTTGAGGAAACTCCCTACTGTCTTCCATAACAGTTATATCAATTTACACTCCCACCAAAAGTACACAAATGTTCCCTTTTCTCCACATCCTTGCCAGCACTTGTTATTTCTTGTCTTTTTGATAATAGTCATTCTATTCAGCGATATTTCAATGTTGTTTTCTTATTTGCATTTCCCTAATAATTAATGATATTGAGCATCTATATATATAAAAGCCTAAGGACCGTTGGACCAGTGCTATGATGCACAGTGACCACCAGGGGGCAGATGCTAAATGCACAGGCATGGAAAAGTGGAACAGACTAATGAATCTCAGAGGGAAGGCGGGAGGGGTAGGGCAGGAAGAGATTAACCGAAGGCCTTATATGCACACTAGAGGCTCCCAGTGGGGTCCCTTGGCCTGGCCTGTGGGGATTGGACATGACCTGAAGGGTCCCAGATTGTGAGAGGGTGCAGGCCAGGCTAAGGGACTCCACTGGTGCACAAATCTGTGCACCAGGCCTCTAGTCTTTTCATATAATTGTTGGCCATTTCTATATCTTCTTTGGAAATATGTCTAGTCCAGTCTTCTTTCATTTTTTAAATCAGATTGTTTTTTGCTACTGAGTTGTATTAGTTCTATATATATTTTGTATATTAACAGATTCATTAGTTTGTTCCACTTTTCCATGCCTGTGCATTTAGCATCTGCCCCCTGGTGGTCACTGTGCATCATAGCACTGGTCCAACAGTCCCTTAGGCTTTTATATATATAGATGATTACAAATATTTTCTGCCTTTTGTCTTTTTTTTTGTTGTTGTTCATGGTTTCCTTTGTTGTGCAGAAGCTTCATAGTGTGAGGAAGTCCCACTTGTTTATTTTTACTTCTGTTGTCATATTTTTAAAAAAATCATTGCCAAGAGCTATGTCAAGAAGCTTACCACCTATGTTTTTCTAGGAGTTTTATGGTTTCAGGTTTTAAGTTCAAGTCTTTAATCCATTTTGAATTAATTGTTGTGTATGGTATAAGATAACCATCAAGTTTCATTGCTTTGGATATATTTTTACAGTTTTTCCAACACTATTGAATAGACTGTCCTTGCCCCAGTATATATTCATAGCTGCTTAGCTGTAAATTAACCATTTATGTATGGGATTATTCTTGGGCTCTCTATTTTGTTCCATTGATCTATGTGTCTGTTTTATGCAAATACCATATTGTTATAATTTCCATGGCTTTGTCATATAGTTTGAAATCAGGGAGCACAATGCCTTTGGTTCTGTTCTTCTTTCTCAAGATTGTTTTGGCTATTTGGGTTGGATTTTTTGTTTTGTTTTGTGCAAATTTTAGGTTAATTTCTTCTATTTCTTTGTAAAATGCCATTGGTATTTTTATAGGGATTGCATTGAACCTATATATTGCTTAGAATAGTATGAACGTTTTAACAATATTGATTCTTCCAAACCATAAGAATTCATATCTTTCCATTTAGTTGTCAATTTCTTTCATCAACTTATAGTTTTCAGTGGAGAAAGCTTTTACCTCCTTGGTTACATTTATTCCGAGGTATTTTATTCTTTTTGATAGTTATAAATGGATCATTATCTTATTTTATCTTTCTGACCATTTGTTATTTGTGTATAAAGCACAATTTACTTTTGTATATTGATTTTGCATCCTGCAACTTTACTGAATTTTTTTATTAGTTCTAACATGTTTTGGTGGTGTCTTAGGGCTGTCTTTATATAAAATTATGTTATCTACAAAAGAAACAGCTTTACTTCTGTTCTGAATTGGATGCCTTTTATTTTATTTTATTTTATTTTATTTTATTTTATTTTATTTTTCACCTAATTGCTGTGGTTAGACTTTGAGGACCATTGAATAAAAGTAATAACAGTGGGCATTCTTGTCTTTTTTTCCTCATCTCAGAGGAAAATAATTCATCTTTTTACCACTTAGTATGATGTTAGCTGTGGGCTTGTCATATATAGTCTTTATTATGTTGAAGTATTTTTCCTCTATATTCAGTTTGTTAAGAGTTTTTCTCATGAATGGATGTTTAATTTATGTTGTTCCATAAGGTCCCTAAGCTGTCTTCACTTTCTTTCATTGTTTTCTTATTTTTACTGCTCTGATTGGATGAGTTCCACTACCTTATCTTTAAGTTGATTGACCCTTTCTTCTGTTTCATCTAGTCTGCTGTTGAATCCCTCTAAGTGTATCTTTCAGTTTAGTTCTTGTATTCTTCACCTCTGTGACTTTTAACTGTTTCAGTTTTAAGATGGTATAATATGCTAAGATCCCAAACTCACCTCCTCTCACAGACACACTGTGTCTACAGCTACGTATGGAACAATTTTCTCTTAAAAATAACTGTCTGACTGAGCAGTGACTATTAAGCAAATGAGAAGAAAGTCACATCCAAGTGAGTAGGAAAGGCTGGGACACAACCTCAGCATAAACCCCACCCTGCATGGTGACTGAAAACCAGGAGACCACTCAAAACCTAGAAATTCTGCTTGAAAAGTGAAGGGTTCAAACTCCACATTGGACATCTCAACTTTTAGGACATGCACCTGAGAGCTGAGCTCCCAAAATGTCTAACTTTATAATCCAGTGAGGCTCTTGTCCTGAGCACCATTAGACTGTAGCTATCTAGAAGATAACTCTTAAAGGGCCCACATGCTCAGACTTACCCTCCCAGGCCCAGTTCAAAGACAGCTGATTGCATCTAGACTTAAAGTGAATGAGGCTCACTGCTTTGTATTAAGTGTTAGCCTGAAAAGCAGGCATCTAATTTACCACATATAACTAGGACCCTTCTGGAACATTCTCCAGGGACAGAGAATGGTGGGTGTCATCTTCTTGCTCTTCCTTTGCTGTACTTCAGAATACCAATATTGCCTAGAAAGGAGCTTTAAAAAGCATCTGGTGTCCTGATCTTTGTGGCAGCCACCCAAGGGATGCTTCTTGACTGCCTGGTTCTGGAGGTCAGGGGAGCTTGCATTCCTGATCCCAAGAGACGTAATAATTTAATTTACTCATAAAGAAACTCATACTCTATCTGGTGCTTTAATTTTGCCACTTTTTCTAGAGAACATCTTCACATTGCCTGGATCTGGCTGCCAGTGTGAATTATGTTCATTGGTCCCTTGGGACTATAATCAACAGAGAAAGAATTCTTAAACAGCCACCACCCCAGGACACAGAAAGAGGCAATAGACCCAGGAGCTCAGCCTTACAGTAAAAGAAGCTTATTATGTAATCATCATAGCTATAGCCTAAGGGGCAGACTTCTAATTAAACACACATCTAGGGACTGACTGTAATCATTTCCAGAGAACTTGCAGGGTGGGTGCTATCTTTGTGCTCACCCTTTGCTGCACTACAGCGTGTCCTGGAAGAGAGCGCAACAGGCTGCTGATGCCCTGGCATTTACATCTGCTGTCCCAGTTTTTGCAACTGCCACCCAGGGGATGGCCCTTGAGATCCCCGGGCTCTGCCTACCATGGGGGCTTGCATTCCAGGGTCCAATGAAAGGTAGTCCTTGGCAGGCTATTCTCCCCAAGGCCCTGCACAGACCCCCAGTCTTTCTGTGAGGAAGGCCTCTTTGCTTCTTCTGGGGCTTTGGTCTCATACGCAGGCTTCAGGTGAGGCACACATCTGGTGATCTGCAGAGCTGCTCCCAAGGGACCATGGTGCTCTCCCTCTGCCTCGCTCTTCATTTCACTAATATCTCTCAGAAAAGAGTTTAGACACCCATTCGGAACCACAGTTGTTGTGACTGGCCAGACTGCCTGGCCTGAGGGACTTTTGCTTGTGTTCCCAGGACTTTTTATATTTACACACATTTATTTATTTATTTATTTATTTATTTATTTATTTATTTATTTATGTTTTAAATATATCTTTATTGATTTCATAGAGAGAGGAAGGGAGAGGGTGGGAGAGAGAGAAACATCAATGATGAGAATCATTGATCGGCTGCTTCCTGCATGCCTCAACAGGGGATGGAGCCTGTAACCCAAGCATGTGCCCTGACCCAGAATGGAACTGTGACCTTTTGGTTCATAGGTCGACACTCAATCATTGAGCCATACCAACTGGGCTTTTTACATACTTTTAATACCTGCTGCCTGAGAATCTGGTTTCCAAACAACCTATATTGAGGTGTGAGAGCCTCCTGTAAGGACACTTGGTACATTCTCAAATATTGTGAGCTGTTAAAAATATAATAGGCTGCTTGGACAAACATAGAAGTTTGAGAGATAACAAAGGACTGAGGCTGGGTTGAATGACAAAGTTCATCTTTGACACGGGGCCACATGGGAGAAGTGGTTACTTCATCTACTATATAGACAGTTAAAAAAAAATGAAGAAATAAAGGAATATGTTCCAAGTAAGAGAATAAGATAAAACCTCAGAAAATAACCTTAATGAAACAGAGATGAGCAATTTACCTGATAAAGATAGAAAATATAAGAAAAAAACTACTTCTTTTAGTTTAAGACATAATATTTAAAGAGCCATTTCTTAATAATACTAGTTTTACTCTTTTCCATAAGGGTAAAGATGAATAAGAAAATATATATATATATATATATATTCATATTCCACTTCAGGCAGAATAATTGCAACACAATGAAATGCCTATTAGTGAGTATCCTTAGATTTGGGACAAAATCGTGAATATTTTTCCAGAGAATTTTTTAACTTAATTATTTATATTTTTTAGAAAGAGGAAAGAAGAAGGAGAGAAACATTGATGTGAGAGTAAAACATTGATTGAAATAGCAAACCAGGCTTGTACTCTGACCTGGAATCCAACCAGCAACCTTTCCGTGCATGGGACCATGCCTAACCAACTGAGCAACACTGGCCAGGGCCCTGAGTTTTCTCAGTGTTTTCCAGTGCGCTATATCTTAGGAGAAAGCATTTTTAGAAACTGAAGAACATTTTTAAATATAACAAAGCGAATTTAATCAATGAGGCTCAAGTAATACAAAAATATTAATGAAAATATCAAGTATATTTTGCTTGCCCTCACAGAGAACTAGACTTTTTATCTCATGCACCAACCCCATTAACACATGCAGACACACACATACACATATACACACATATCCATAAAATTGGAAAAACTGGTCTAGAATGAAAAAATCATGGTGTTCCATCTTCCCATGACCTTGTAAATACGGAGGACTCACTTATCTGAGTATCTTCCTTCAACAAGCTTTAAACCCCAGCTGCTAACAAGTTCTGTCTCAAGATTTATAAAAATAAGAGCATTAACCTGATGCTCTTATTCTTATAAATTTTATTCTTAGATTCTAACAACAAATCTAATTAGCATTTTAACTTTGGTAATCTATTCAGAATCACCTCATTGACTGATGACATATAGACTTTTCATCAAGCTTTTCACTCTGCTTACTTTTCTGAGTTAAGCATTGACTTCAACTTCCTGTGAAAGTCTTTACCTTGAGCCCATAGAAGCCTGATGGTGTGAGATAAGCACATACACCATGGAGTGGAATCTGCTTATGTGTAACCAAAAAAGATAAAAGAAACTGTTTTTAAATATTGGCCCATGATCGTCTATATTGTAATGACATTGCTATTGCACTTGCTCCTCATAATCTGTACCATTAATCTTTCAAAGAAGATGTTCCTTGATGATTATAAGTAACTAGAGGCCCGGTACACAAAAATCTGTGCACTGGGTGGGAGGATCCCTCAGCCCAGCCTGCGCCCTCTGGCAGTCTGGGACCCCTGGGGGGATGTCCACCTGCTGGCATGCCTGCCATCCTGGGTGAGGAGCTGATGGTCGTTTCAGGCTACCCACAGCCCCTTCAGGGTTCAGATCCCTACTGGGGTACCTGGCCAGCCTGGGTGAGGGACAGAGGGCTGTTTTAGGCTGTCCATAGCCCCTTCAGGGTTCAGGTCCCTTCTGGGGTACTTGGTTGGAAGCAGCTATCTGGGATTTATTTAACTTCTATAATTGAAACTTTGTTGCCTTTGTCCCCCACTCAAAGCCTGGGTTGCTCCTGGCAACCCAAGGTTCCAGCCCTGCAGGTAACTGGGGTTTGTTTATCTTCTATAATTGAAACTTTGTAGCCTTGAGTAGAGCTCAGGGCCCACAGGGCCCTCGATTCCTCCATTGCCCAGGGCAACTCCAGCTCTGTGGCCCCACCATCTTAGTTTAGTTAGTTTGCATATTTGCTCCTGATTGGTTGGTGGGTATGGCTTGTGGGCATGGCTTGTGGGTGTAACAGTGAGGGTCAATTTGCGTATTACTATTTTATTAGATTAGATATGATGTCACATAATCATAGAAATCAGGTGCTGGCCAGTTTTCTCAGATCCAGATAATTACTGTGCAACTTCTATCACTCAAAGTCTAGTGTGTCTTAGAATCACTTTTCAAGGTTATATTTAAAAGCATTAGCTTCTATAGACCTTAAAATACTTCCCTTAAATTGATAGTTTCTAAGATTGAGAAATGGACCCTGAAGTCTTTAATATTGTCCTGAAACTGTCAAGACCAAGTGAAATATAAACACAAGAGCACCAGTCGAAAGAATGACTTTCTATCACCTGCTCTTGTTGGCCCCAAATATCAACAGAGAATCCTAACTTAGCTGATAAATTAAGCTAGATGACACAGAGCTACATGTCAAGCCTCAGGCCTAAAATCATTGCCACAGCTTTCCATGTGTCTTTCTGCCACTTCCAAGGTCATACCACTATCTCTTATTACGGGTAATTTAACCCAAAGAAAAACAAGCAAAGGAAAGGCAGTTCTACTCCACCCATCTCTAGCTTGCTCAGGATGGAGCCATTCCCTCCCAGAAATGATCATGAATCTGTTTTTCCACAACCACACCAAAATGAGACAAATATTCTAATATAAAACAGCCAAATAGATGGCTTCCCCATCTCATTAAATAAATGTCTTTGCCTTGGATTCATCCATTCCTGTGGCCACCACCCTTTGCCTAAAATAGATTGAAAGTATATTAACTACCCAGTAGAAGCCAACATTATCATATGTTGGTGATGGTAATGTTGGCGGTAACTGAAGTTAGTCATGGAGACTTGTTTAGGTATAAGCACGATGAGCTGCCAAAGATGCATGTGAACATACAGAGGAGGAGCCAAGTTTTGACATATCAAAATCTCTTTCTGTGGGGAAGAAAATATACCAGTCCAGTAAGACTTGGTTGTTTATCACTGTATGCATGAAAAAAATTTATATTAAATATAAACTAAATGTACTCTTGGTTGTGATGGCCAAGAGTGCATGGTATAACTAACATATTTAGAGAACAAGGTAAGTTATATTCTTTCCAATTGAAAAAGTATTTAAAATTAATCATTATCCTTTCTACATTATTTATGCAATTCTTTTGGCTTTTTAAGTAGATTTAACACACATGAAATATTTTTAATTCGTTTTATCTAGAAACAACACAAAATCTCCTGTAATCTCACCAATATGACCACTTCCTTAAAAATTTATAAATACACATAGTACTACTAAGTGCCAGGCATTTGTCTTAGTACTTAACATATATATTATAACAGTTTAACACTTAGACAGCCTATGGGAGAAGAAAATCAATTCTTCTTTCTCAGAGGAGTAAACTGAGGCACCTAGGTTTTATAATTTGCTCAAGGTAAAGCTACTGAATTGTGGCAAAACTGGAAATAAAATTCAGGAACCCTGGACCAAAGTCTATGCTCATGGCCTCTGTGCTCTGCCATTTCCTTTCCATTTTCATTGCTTCATCCCAATTTTATTGACCAATAAGCTCCTCTTAAACAGTAGTAAACAATTAGATATCTCTGTAATTATATGAAATCACTTTTTTCCTTACCATTGTTAACATTACTCATTTTTATACAGCCCTCATAATTATCTTCTAAATGACTATATAATATTCTATTTGGTTAATGGACCATCTTTCAGTAAACATTTCTGATTGTGGAACACCTACACTTCCTCAGTTGTTTTGGTATCATTTAGGGCCAGCCCTGTGAAGCAATGTACAAACGCTAACTAATAAAAAGTATCTGCATGGTTTTCCAGTGTGAAGGCTTGGTGTTATCAAATACGTTTATTAGTAGTTGTATATCTATATTGAAATGTGACTCTTAATAAGTTACTTTTTCAAGGATGGTAGAGCTGTGCATTGAAACAAACAAGTAAAGACAGTATGGAGTTACTTGACTGTGAGGAAAGAGGAAATCTCAGGGGAAAAAATATGCTTATAATTCTTCGGGAAACTAGTAGACTGGTAAAGTGTTGTCCGTGATGAATTGCATTAGAATGTGGATGAGAAATACCACGCATTGTTCTGTAGCATTTTTCTTTTAACTGCTCCTTTCCATTTTTTTATGTTTGCCTTATATTAATAGTGACTGATATGAAATAATCAACAGACTTTTGCTATAAATCCAAAGAAAAAAATTGCAAGAATTTAAAGATTTGGCTTCACATATAATTCTGTCAGATAAATAGAAAAGAGCCAGAAAAAATGGGATGAAATTAAAGAAATATTGCAGTTAAATTTTATGCATTATGTCTGTTTGTTATATTTTTGCTGAAAGAAATATGCATTTTGCTGTCAGCAATAATGAATTACTAGTAAGTGCCACTGAGAAGCAAAAGAGGAAAAACATAAAGTATCATCATCATCATCATCATCATCATCATCCAAGCTCATGTGTTAAGTTCACATATTTTCATTGCTTTGGGTTGGATGCATCAAAAGAAAATTAAAGAGGATGATCTCTATCCTATAGAAATGTATGATTTAAGACAGACTATGTTACCAGGAGAAATGTTAGAGAAACACAGACAAGTATCTGTACCTGAAAGAAAATTATAATTGACTGAATGAAAGGATAAATAAACTAAATCTTTTCTATTGCTTGTAAGCTGAGAAAATGGAGCCTGGCATATCCCTAGAATTCTTGATTTGGAGTTTCACTACCAGTTAGTCACACAGAAATAATTTTGGGAAGGTACTGTTGCTATGATGGTAGAAAATGATCCTAGCAAATTGAGACAATAAAAAACTAGAACATTTGAGATTCTAATTAAGAATCAAGATGACGCTTTGCCCACAGATTATTGAATAAGGGTTCCATACATTGTGGTCTCATATTTTAGCATGATGGGACATCTCAACTATTTCACAGACACAAGTGATGAAAATGATGGATTGATAACAAAATATTATCCTGTGGATGAAATAAACTTTAAAATGTCACCTATTTTCCAATTCAAACTATTCTATTAATAATTAGTTTGGAGACCAGATTGCAATTATGCATTTTGCTTTGAATCTTGTAATAAACAGTGTTTCTCCAAAATCCATACTATTCTGATCTGGCCAAAATTTCAAAATGACTGTTTTTGTAGTTAAATTAAAATTTCAATTGTCCTGAAATTATTTCCTTATGTATTTAACATGCCTTTAGAAATAATCTCTCTGGGCTAGCTTTCATGATTCCATCTCTTTATTGAAGGATAAAAACAGCAGAACCAATTTGGTTCTTTAATATTTTGGCAATGTAAAAAGTAGTTGTGCTAGCTGCACAATTTTTATAATTTTTACAAACACCCTCAGTGTTTTTCAGTGTTTCTTAGTGAAACTCATTTCTGTGTTGTTTATTTTTTAATTTGTTCTTCATTGCCTGCTTTGCAATAAAACATGTGTTTGCAATTGTATTTAGCAAAATTCATGATCTTACCATTGTACACCGAAGTCAATGTGCCTTCCTGGCACAAAACAGTCAGTGTTCAAACACTTCTCTAATGTTTGGGGTATCTGTCTCAATTGACAAAATTGAAAAATATGTATTAGCCAAGCAAAACCACTATCTCAAAGCCATGTTGAAAATTACTCCAACCTGTCAAAGCCAATTGAAATTCCCTTCCCAGCCCAATTCCAACTTCATTTTGTATGTGAAATAGGAAAATTTGGATTTGATTATAACCATATGCAGAAGGAATCAAGAAATCACATATATCTTGTATGTCTAATACCATATACCATTTTCTTTTCAAAGAATTTTGTCTTTCTTTTCCATCGTTTATCCCATATCACTTATTCTGATTAACTCGCTTATTTGTAGTATCTGTATATGAGCAGTTTAATTAGCAGCGAGTTACATAAACACATTTAAAAATTCTTGCTGCACCACATCATTCTCACCTTGGAGATAGAACAACCCTAAAGAAAGAGATTTAAGATCCAATAATTTGGGATGTTATTCAATGTCGGTATTTTCTATTTATTATGTTTATGTATCAACTACAGTGGTCTTCCAAGTATGGTAAGAAGGGCACTATTCTGTCCTTAAATTTCATGATAGAATAAAGTTCCTTTCTTCAACATGAAAATCAACTTTATTTCACACCAGAATAAGCCATGACTCATAATGCAAAAGGCTAACATAAGGTTATAGACAAGATGAGGAGCATGACTGAGATACTACCCTGCCCCCAGTCTATGTTGGGCAATACAAGCTGCTTGGAAATTGGAACCCATAAAATTCCTGGCAAAACTTATGGGAACAACAAAAACAAAATAATGGCAGACACTGGAAAAAGAAAGGCAGTTCATGTGGAGTAAACAGTGTGATTCCCATCTATAAAATCACCCCATTGCCCGTTGTATTCGACATTTATGAGTATTACCTAAAAGAGAAAGAAGAATGTGTCCAAAGGAGTCTAAGAGACAAATGTAAGCTGTGTGTTGCATCTCAGTTCACTGTTATTTATTGATGAGATATTCTAGAATTTTCATCAACGCTTTGATGTAAATATTTCTTTCTTATTTTAGCTAGGGTAATTGAGATTGTGGTGGAGTAAATGGTGCATGTTCAGATTAGCCAGCATATTATTGTCAAGAATGAAATGAATTGGGAGCTAATTTTTAGGCACTATAATTATTTGAAATACTTAATTTGGGATGAGTGAAGTTTTGGATTCTAGTTTGAGGTACTTAGGCTTGGCATGGCTTATGTTTGTTTATGGGTGAAATATAAATTCAAGGGAGAAAACTACCTGTAGAACTGTGCCAACTCTCTCCTCCAGCCTCAGCAATCGTAGAAAGACTTGTTATAGAAGTGCCACATGATCAAATTAGCTAGGGTTCTGTGCTCCCACATGGAAGACAGCTGTCCTGGAACATTGCCTATACCCTCAGCAGACCTTGAGAGAGCAAATAAATAAACTGTTGTATATTAAGCCACTGGGATTTTGGTATTGTTTATTTCCAAATTATAATGCAACCTGTATTGAGTGATTTATCAGCCACTATAGAAACCTTTTAATATATTTGTATTTAGTTTTCCAGTATTATTTTCTATACATAGATATATACAGGGCATCTCCCCAAAATGTATATATACTTTAATAGCTGATAGCTCAGTTTTAAAAATGAAATGTATTTTAATAAACACTAATGTAGAATGTTAAAGCTGCATCATATTTTATCTAAATTTTCACTAATACTGGGCAATTTTGCCAAATAGTGCTATACTAAATAAACTAGTCCATGTTCTTTGTGTAATATTTTAGATTAATTTCTTAGGATAAAGTTTTCAAAATAAAAATGCATCCAAATTTATATTTAAAAGATTTTGATACCTGTTTCCAAATTACCTTTCAGCCATTTTGTACCAACTTATACTTTGTCTGAGAGTATATATCACTGTCACTTTACCCTTGATGGCCCTAGAATTATAATTTCTTAAAACTGAAATATATAAAAACTATCTTCTTATTTTAATTTGCAGGTAGTTACTAGCAATAACTGGTTTTGGGGACATCAGAAAGTTCTTTTAAGAATAAAAGTATTTGCCCAGCAGAGTGGCTCAGTGGTGGAGCATTGACCTATGAACCTGGAGGTCATGGTTCAATTCCCAGTCAGGGCACATACCTGGTTGTAGGCTCGATCCCCAGTGTAGGGCAGTGCAGGAGGCAGCCAATCAATGATTCTCTCTCATCATTGACGCTTCTATCTCTCTCCCAGACCTTTCCTCTCTGAAATCAATAAAAATATTTTTTAAAGTTAACCATATGTATAACACATCCATAAAATTTAAATGAAAACATTTTAAACAACAGGTATATATTGAATGCAAATAATGTATTTTTAATGCTAAATGACTGAATATGCAGATCACAGTGTCAGACCATGAATTAACAAAACTAGTAATCAATAATGTATAAGTAAACAAATAAAAACAAACTCAAAGACTGAAATTAAAAATTACCCTATAAAATTCTTAGATCAAATATGAGACTATAAAATAATGAAATAAAATATCTCATAACATTTTCAATATGAGGCCAAAGGTATGGGAGTCAAATACACGACATCAAATGCTTTCATTCTTTTTAAAAAATATGTTTTTATTGATTTCAGAGAGGAAGGGAGAGGGGGAGAGAGATAGAAACATGAATGCTGAGAGAGAATCACTGATGGGCTGCCTCCTGCATGCCCCACACTGGGGACTGAGCCTGCTATCTGGGTATGTGTCCCGACCAGGAATCGGACCGTGATCTCCTGGTTCATAGGTCTTCTTTCAACCACTGAGCCACACCAGCTGGGCCACATGGTTAACTTTACACTTGTGTCCATTCCATTGTGTAGGAAGTCTTTTTATACTACAGAGGCTAGAAAGCTAAGAACCACACTTCCAACATTCACTGGCAATTCAGAATGCAGATGTGAATTAGATCACACCAAAAATGCCTACCCCATACCTTGAGGTTGGGAAGGTGCAAGTGGAGTGGGGAACAACTTTTTGTTTTGCCTCCAGCTGCTGGCAAATAAGGACAGAGATGGCATCGCTCCAGTGCCCAGTTGCTAACTTCAGAAAGGGTCTGGATGAAAGGAGGTGAGGGAATTAGCCAAAGAATATACAGCATAACCCATAGACACAGACAACAGTGTGGTGATAGCCCGAGGGAAGAGGGGGTGGCGAGGGCACTGGGGTGGGGAAGTAGGCAAAGGGGAAGAACTGGGAAAATCTGTAAAAGTGTAAACAATAAATAAATAAGTAATTGTAATAGCACTTGCAGTGGAGACATCGGCAGCAGTTTCCTGATGCCTGGATCACAGCTGTGGGTTCTTAAACATGACAGTTCACGTGGCGTTCACCTGATTACCCATTTTCCTGATTATGGCAAAGGTAGCAGCAACCCTGCAGGCCCATTTGGCACTGAGTCTTGACATGACTCCTGGGGGATCATCCCTCAGCCACTTCTGCCTTTCTAGTCATTTTGTACAAAGTTATCTGTGTCAAATGCCTTTTGCTTAAAATAGCTAGAGTGGTCTCTATTTCCTACAACAGAACCAATGACTGATATAAATAGTATTTAAGGCTTAAACAGTACTTAAGTACTTAATAGTTTCTGAAATTTTATATACAGAAATGTTTCAATGTGATTAATTATGTTACTTAATTGTCTATATGTTTTTTTTCTTTTACCTACTTGCTTTGAGAGTATTGTATTAGTCTTCATCAACACTTACTTTTTTTATTTTTTTTCTTGATTTGTAATGCTTTCTCTATCATCAATTTTGAGGCCCAACTTTATTTATAAAATTTCATTTTATTAAGATTTCATTTGTTTGTTGTCCTTTAGCTTTGTCTTGGCTGCTAAGAAATGGCCACTTTGTTTAGTTTAGTGCTTTTTTTAAAAAATTCTTTCCCATGTGATACTAATATCAAAACTTAGAGTGTCATTTTAATTGAATTTATTTGATATTTATTCCTGTTTTTAACCTTTATAACTTACTTTAATTTTAAACATACATAAATCCATTTACAATGAAGAATTCCTTGGTTATCTGAGGTGAATAAAGTAAAAAGCATAGTTAGAGAAGGAATTTAGAATGTACTTAATTTATAACTAGTTCAGCTATTATTCAACCTTAGAAACATCGATCTAATAAAACACAGTTTAGTTTATATCATTTTTCAGAAGTAATGTGTAACTTTTGTCTCATGCAATGACATGAAACCTAGCTCTACCATCAGACACAAACATACAACTCCACCCTTTACACTAGACATGGCTCTGTATGCTGGCCACACATAGTGAGCAAAAGCAATCATAGCCCATGACAGGTAACCATCCATGTAGACAACAACTTTTCATAGCAATGCTGCTTCATAAATGCTAACTTTGTGCAGGCATTTAAGCAATAATCAGGGATGTATATGTCATTTATAAAGCAGTGGCTTATTTGATAATGATGCCAATCACTCAAATGGACTTACAACTGCAGAACATAAGCTACCTACAAGACTAGTTTCGCACATGTGCAGGGCTGACAGCTACAAAATAATTCAGTCCTCTGCCCTTGGGAAGCAAGATTCTTTCCATGTAAATTTAAGGCACTGCATCCCAATTTCAGAAATGAACATGATAAAACATATTCAATAAACTAATCAAATACATTGGGGAGTTAATTACTGACAAATAGTTCATTTTATAAACTCATCATTTATAAAGAATGTTTTGTTTTCATTACAAATTCTTGGGAATAAGGACCTCCTCCAGGAATTTTTAAAGACATATGTCTAAACTAAGAAAACACAAGTATAATGTAGAAATGACAGGTAAGCAGCACCCAGAATGTTGCCTTAACACACTGGGAGTCAGCTTTGGTTAGCCACCACCTGCATTACAATTACTGTCTTGAGAGCTTATTTTGAGATCAATTCTGCTCCTGCTATAATATCTATGGAGGGAAAGGAATGTAGAAAAGGAAGTAAGATTGTATTAGAAGAAAGATCAAGAAGAAGAAAAAAGAAGTAAGATCTACCTACCAGTTTTCTATTGCTGCATAACAAATTATAACTACAATAGTGCCTTAAAATAACATCTCGCAGGCCCAGCCAGTGTGGCTCGGTGCATGGACCTATGAACCAGGAAGTCATAATTAAATTTCCAATCAGGACATATGCCCGGGTTACAGGCTCAATCCCCAGTGTCGGGCATGCAGGAGGCAGCCGATCAATGACTCTCTCTCATCTCTCTCTACCTCTCCCTTTCTCTCCAAAATCAACAAAAATATATTAAAATTAAAAAAATTATTTTAAATAACAACAAAAACATCTCACAGTATCTACAAACCCAGGAACAGTGTATCTGGGTTCTCTGCTCAGCGTTTAACATAGGTACAACAGAGATATTGTCCTAGGCTGTATTCCTATCTGCGGCTCAGGGTACTCTTCCAAGCTCATTCAGAGTTGACAGCGCTCAGTTTCTTGCTGTAGGACTGAGGTCCCTGGGGCCTGATCTCAGCTTCTAGAGGTAACCCTCAGGTTCTAGCCATGTGGCCCTGTCATAATGGCAGTTTCTTCTTTAAAGCCATGGGAGAATCTCCCTCCATCTGTTACAACAGAGTCATACAGCACAACATAATCAAGTGAGAGTCCGTATTCATAGGTCCTGTCTGCTTTTCAGGTCAGAAAGTAGTACAGGCTGTAAACAGCAACAGGACAGAATTTGGGGGCCATTTTAGGATTCTACCTACCACCCAATGGTTATAAGGATAGTTTAAATATAGTGTGAAAGCATGACTATTACCCTCTGTGTGTCATATGAATGCATAGAAGACAAAGTCCCCCTGCCCCAAAGAACAGGAAATGAGTCATTAGCCAAAAAAAACCCCAAAAAGGATATGATACAAGTTAGGTAAAATAAACTAAGGCATCAAGCAGTTTAAATTAAAATTTAGCTGCAATGTAAAGGGACAGGTTTTCCCCCCCTTAAAATCAGGAGCTGGTGCTTGAATAATTGTGATTTAATATTTTTAAAGCAAAATTATAATGTTGCTAATTTTCAATAAACCACACTTGCAATACAATTAATAGTTGATGTGGTATGCTTTGTGACTCACCAGATAGGTCATTCAATCCAGACCATCTCCCCGCTTCCGTTTCTCACTTTCCAAGAACTGAAGCAATAATTATCTTCTATCATTGAAATGACCTGCAACACAGCACTTAGGCTGTGTGCTGAGAAGTGAAACGTTAATATCTATCTGGGAACAGCTCAGCTCAATGGTCAACAAATATCTTGGGTTTCATAACTTACTGCATCCAATTAAACAATTTTATATGGTGTTTCATAAATCTAATTTGTTTACTCTGCTCTACCTGCTTATTATTTTAAAGTAGAATATCAAAGGCTGTTACACTGATTCCGATATCACTACATACATAGAATTTTTCATAAAAACTTAAAATTTAAAGATCATCTTGCCTATTCAACTACATTGCAATTCTTTTTAAATGAGACAATCATCTTAACAATTCAGATATTTTCTGAGTATTTATGAATTATTAATAATCAAAAGATTTTTTCCTCTAAATTCCAGATGTGAAAGTATGTTCTGGAGTATAATTTGCATTAGCTGTCTTTTCCTATATGCTCTATTTTCTAGAACAATACTGCCAAAGTGTTTTTGAAAGCTTAAAAAAATTCCCTCTACATAACAGTGCAGTGTTAACATATCAAATAACTTCTGCTTTTAAAACTAGGGGCCTGGTGCACAAAAATTTGTACACTTGGGGGGGGGGTCCCTCAGCCTGGCCTGTGCCCTCTCGCAGTCTGGGACCCCACAGGGGATGTCCACCTGCTGGCGTGCCTGACCAGCCTGGGTGAGGGACTGATGGCTATTTGCAGGCTGGCCAAGGCCTCAGTGGGGATCCTCACCCTATTGGGGTGTGGCCAGCCTGGGTGAGGGGCTGAGGGCCGCTTTCATGCTGCCCACAGCTCCCATTGGCCCAAGGTCCCAGCAAGGCTGGCTGGAATCAGGTTCCTGGGGTTTATTTATCTTCTATAATTGAAACTTTGTTACCTTGAGCGGAGGCCTAGGCAGGTTATGAAGCCTCCTGTTTGCTTCAGCTTCATGGCTTCTATAATTGAAACATTGTTGCCATGAGCAGAGGCTCAGCCAGCCTAGGCAGGCAGTTGTAACCGAAGCCTCCTATTTGCTCTAGCTCCATGGCTGCCAGCCTCCATCTTGGTTGGGTTAATTTGCATACAGCCGCTCTAATTGGCTGGGGGTGTGGCTTGGCTGGTGGGTTTGGCTTAGGTGTCTCGGAGTGATGGTCAATTTGCATGTTACTATCTTATTAGCTTAGATAAAGCAAGACATTAAAATGCAGAGCAATATAAAACTGAACATATGCACAAGACTTCCACTAGAAAGGATCTAGAGAAAAATGATAAATCTGTATGTATAATATGGTAGCTTATGCTCAGTTTCCATAGAAACTTTCTTGACAGATGTTCACAAGGATATTACCATGAAATATTTAAAAAAGTGAGAAAAAAAAGTTAGGCATATTTTTAATCAGTGATTAGCTTACCACACAAAGAATTAAATACACTAAAACACATGATATTACTGAACTAAACAGGAAAGATTGTGACAAATCTGAGAGGTTTATAATATAGCATTAGCAATATCAATATTGGGGACAAATTATTCAACTATCCAATTGCATAGCTCTTGGCAATGGTACACTGAAAATTCCATGACATTTATTAGACATTCATTGGAGATTTTTATGAATTTTAGGAATTATAGTTAATGCCTGGGTATTTTTAATGTTATTACAGTTATTTTTATGAACTTTATCTTTAGAAATATGTACATATATATGTAACTAGAAATTACAAGATGTTTGAATTTTACTTCAAAGTAATATAGGAGAGAAGGAAGTGGGTGAGAGTATAAACAAAACAAGATTTGGGCTTGAATTGATCATTGTTAGAATGGTTTGTCTATAATGAAAATTGGTTTCTTAAATGTTATTTTACCCAACACGGGAGGCTTCTGGGACACTGGCAATGTCCCACTTCTTGCCTGGGTGGCAGTTCTATGCATGTGATCATTTTGGGGTAAGTCATTCATTGTAAACTCAAACTGTGCCACTTTCCTAAAGAGCTTCATATCCAGAATCCTCTCTGGATCTTCTCCCTCTTCCTGTGGCTTGCCCAGCCTCCTTCCTGTGGTTGCTCTGCCCTAGGGTTTCTCTACTTTGACACTATTTATATTTTGGGCCAAATAATTCTTTGTCTGTGGCAAGCTGTCTTTGTATTGTAGGCTTTTGACATCTCAAACCTTTACTCCCAGTTGTAATATCCAAAATGTCTTCAGACATTACCAAAATGCTTCCTGCAGGACAAAATCTCCTGGTTGAGAACTATAGCTTTAGCCAGAAAGTTGTCACTCTTTTCTTTGAAGTATTGGCTGTCCATGCAGCACCTCTAATGAGTGAGGCTGAACTTACGGCAAAGCCACAACTACCACCAAGAAGTACCACCTCCCCTCTCATGCCAACCACTTTTCCAGATTTTCACTTTCCTCCACAAATCACTTACTTTTCTTTACTTTCCAGCAATTTTAAGTAGCCTGAAGGAGTTTGTCTTGTTTGTTTTTGCATTTTGTCGGGTGTTTATACCTGCTATGACCTAAAGAAATGAAATTCAGGAAATTCACAGTAATGGAACTGAAACTCAGAATAACATTCATCCCTCCCCACCCAAATACTCATTATAAGTGACTTGATCTAGGTTCTCTGACTATTTACATGTGTGTGTTTTTCTTTATAGCTAAAATGTAAATTCTTTTTTTTTTTTTTAATTATTGATTTTTAGAGAGAGGGAAGGAGAATGAGAGAAAGAGAGAAATATCTCTGAGAGAAAGAAACATTGGTGATTGAATCCACAACCTGGGCATGTGCCCTGAGAAGGAATCAAACCTGAAAGCCCCTGGTGCTCGATAAGACTCTCCAACCAACTGAGCCATACCAGCCAGAGTGCTAAAATGAAAATTTATATTATACTAGGGGCCCGGTGCACAAAAATTTGTGCACGTGGGGGAGTCCCTCAGCCCAACCTGTGCCCTCTCACAGTCTGGGACCCCTCAGAGGATACCCACCTGCTGGCATGCCTGGCCAGCCTGGGTGAGGGGCTGATGGCTGTTTGCAGGCTGGCCAAGCCCCCCAGTGTGGACCCTGACCCCATGGGGGTGTGGCCAGCCTGGGTGAGGGGTTAAGGGCCATTTGCAGGCTTTCAGGCTGCCCACAGTCCCTTCAGGTTTTGGGTCTCTACTGGGGTGCCTGGGCAGCCTGGGTGATGGGCTGAGGGACGTTTTCAGGTTTTCAGGCTGCCCACAGCTCCCATTGACCCAACGTCCCAGCAAGGCTGGCTGGAATCATGTTTCTGGGGTTTATTTATCTTTTATAATTAAAACTTTTGCTTTAAGCCAAGGCCTAGGCAGGTAACAAAGCCTCCTGTTTGCTTCAGCTCCGTGGCTTCTATAATTGCAACTATGTTGCCTTAGTAGAGGCCCAGCCAGCCTAGGCAGGCAATTTCCTCCATCACTGGTGCAACAGAAGGCTTCTGTCTGCTTCAGCTCCGTGGCTTCTATAATTGAAAGAATATTGCCTTAGTAGAGACCCAGCCAGCCTAGGCAGGCAGTTTCCTCCATCGCTGGTGCAATGGAAGCCTCCTGTTTGGTTCAGCTCTGTGGCTTCTATAATTGCAACTATGTTGCCGTGAGCAGAGAGAGGCCCGGCGAGCCTAGGCAGACAGTTTACTCCTAGTGCAATGGAAGTCTCCTGTTTACTCTAGCTCCATGACTGCCAGCCTCCATCTTGGCTGGGTTAATTTGCATACAGCCGCTCTAATTGGCTGGTGGGCGTGGCTTAGGCATCCCAGAGAAACCGTCAATTTTAATATTACTCTTTTATTAGATAAGATAAAGAATATATCTTAGTGTCAACCCTTCTGGAGGAATTTTCCCTGGCAGACACAATAGTACTTCAATTGGTGAATATTTGTGCCTCTTTAAAAAAAGAGAAAATAGAATTACATTTATGTTTGTTCTTTTCCTTCTTCAGACATTGCAATTATGCATATGTTGGATCATTTTGCACCTAGTTCATCATGCTTTTTCTAACAATTTTTTACTATTTCTCTAATTTCCACTTAATTATGTTTGGTTTCTTATTTCTATAATAATCTTTTTGCTTTTCCCTAGCATTCTTTCCAAACTTGTCTGACATTTTTCTCCTAAATATGAGTTCTATCAGGTTATATTTAACATCCTTCTATTGTTGCATCTTCTCTTCCCTAGGTTTTTTTTTTTTTCATTTCTGCATCTATCCCAAACAATATAAGACTTTTATTATGTTTTAATTTTAATTATTTTTCCAAACATACATGCTGTTTTCATTTTAGTGTCATTATAACAATTTAAATGTCATTATAATCTTTATTTTATTGAGCAAATGATTGCTTAAATTTATCTCCATGTTTGGAAACCTAATTGAATACCATGTATGTATCTAATTTCTTCCTTCTGAATTCAATTTTCTTCTTCCTGAGATACTATTTTTTAGAAATTTTTATAAAAATCTCTGAGTGGAAAAAAATTTCTAATTATCTTCCTGTTGGTATTATATGTGAAAAAGAACTGAGCATATAATTTTCAGTCACAATTTATTACTTCTCAGTACTGTGAAGTTATTAAGTTATTGTTGTCTAGAATATTGGTTTGTTTGGGCTTGTGTTAACAAAGTACCACAAACTGGTGACTTAAGCAATAGAAATTTATTGTTACTCAGTTCTGGAGGCCAGAAGTATAAAATCAAAGTGTCAGCAGGATTGGTTCCTCCTGAGGGCTATGAGAGAAGGATCTGATTCAAGCCTCTCTCCTTGGCTTATACAAGTAGATGCCCATCTTCTCCCTATGTCTTTTCCCATCATCTTCCTTCAATATGTATCAGTTTCTAAATTTCACCCATTTGTAAGAACACCAGTCATATTAAACTACAAAACTCATCTTACTCTAATATGACCTCATAATTAATTATACCTGCATTGATCATATTGTTAAATAGGTCACATACAGAGGTACTAGGGGTTAGGACTTCAACATAGGAATTGTTAAGAGAAACAATTCAATCCATTGCATTTGGTCTCTTTCTTGAGCAGCTTAGTTGCATTCTGTGAACAATATAATTTTTGTCTTTGAATTGTTTTTAAGATTTTCTTGTAATTGCTGGTTATTCTGTAGTTCATTATAATATTTACTAGAAGCCTGGTGCACAAAAAATTTGTGCACTCAGGAGGTCTCTCAGCCTGGCCTGTGCCCTCTTGCAGTCTGGGCTCCCCAGGGGATGTCCACCTGCTGGCTTAGGCCCACTCCCCAGGCAATCGGGCCTAAATTGGCAGTCAGACATCCCTCTGGTAGCCCTGGAGCCCTCAGGGGATGTCCACTTGCCAGTGAGGAGCAGGCCTAAGTTGCAGTCAGACATCCTTAGCGCTGATGAGGAGGCAGGAGAGGCTCCCACCAGCACTGCTGTACTGGCAGCCATCATCCTGGCTTGTGGCTGAGCAGAGCTCCCCCTGTGGGAGCGCACTGACCACCAGGGGGCAGACGCTCAATGCAAGAGCTGCCCCCTGGTGGTCAGTGTGTATCGTAGTGACCAGTCATTCCTAGTTGTTCTGCTGTTAGGCTCAATTTGCATATTACCCTTTTATTATATAGGATAGGTGTGAATTTATTCTTATAAATCCTACTTGGGACTCAATAAGTTGTGTTTAGATATGAAAGTGTTTATGACTTTCAGCCCTTCTGAGAAAGTCTCTTTATATATTGGCTTATTACATTTCATAACAAATATTAGCTCTTGTCACCACCCACAAGTATTGTAATGTATCTTCCATACTTTTAATCTCTTTCTGTCCGTCTTGCATTCTGGCTAATTCCTGAAATCTACATTCCAGTTAATAGATTATCTTTTTAACTGCACCTATCCTGCATTCAATTGGTCTTTTTTGAAAAATAATATTAATGACATTGTTTTTCTAAGGGTTTTATTTGGTTATTTTTCAAAGCTCTTTAGTTTTTTATAACATGTTATACTTTTCAATTTGTGTGTGTGTTGATATAAATGTAAACATACTACTTTGTAATTGTTAACCTAAAATTCTGTATTCTAAAGTTATGTGTGCCTAATTCTGCTGTTATATCTTTTAACAGTAGAATTATTTTTTGGTCATCTGGATGGTAACTTTTTATTTTGAGTTCATCTATGAAAGAAATTATTTTTTCCTGTGGTAATGGTATATGGTCAAGGGTGTAAAACTTGTTCTCTTAGTTACTTCTGCTAGGTAATTTGGGGCTGTCACTGGTTCTAGATAACTTAATTTATTAATTTCTTAGCTAGAAATACTTCTGAAACTCATGAGTAATGAATTTAGCATCATAAATCAATGAGAGAATCTGTTTCTTCTACATTATTATTTTTTTTAACCACTGAAAACGATGATTTCTTTTTTTCCTTTTTCACCCTATTCATAGTAAGAAATAGTCTAGTTAATAGCACTAACCACCACCTACTAGCTAGGATGAAGAACTGTCTGATTTGATACATGTTACCTGGCACCTCTAAGAGATATGGGAGATCCAAGCAGTTGGAAATAGAAATTATCGATGACAGCAAGAGCAGCAATTAAATCCCAGATAATCAGTGGAGGCTATGAATAGTATTGGATATAAACCCTCTTGTCCTTGTCCTAGCTGCAGACCATTTAATCATCTCTTGGGATATTGGCATAAAACATGAGGTCCCCAATATCTAACTTCTCATGCCAAAATTCAAATCTCCCACTTACCTCTAAATAACCTTAGACAAATTATTCAACCTCTCTATGTCATATTTTTCTCATCTCTGATATTGGAATAATAATATTGCCATACATACCTTCATGATCATAATATCCTTTTGAGGTTCTTGTGAGGAATAAATACAAGAATTCATGTGAAGAAATTAACACAATATCTGGCTCTTAATTAGAACTTAATAACTGAGTATTGTTTCTGTTTTGAGCTAATTTGTCTTCCTGGCTGGATTTGCAATCACCCCCGATTATACTCTTTATGACTATGCAGTTTTCCTCTGGTTCAGGACATTGTGTCCACTTCCTTTCTTTGTCTGCACTGCTGGATGCTTCTGGCCCCACCTGGCCCTGTCCCCTTGTAAATGCTTTGTTAACTCATCTTGTCTTCCTCACAACCTACTTCTTTGCCAGAAAAGATCTGCTTCTGGAGTGAGGTTCCTATGTTTTCATTTCTATGACAATAAAGATAATTCCATCTTGGATAATTTTTCCTTGTCTGTAAGTATACCACTTTGACCACTTTACCCCTTTTTATATATCTCTCATTGTATGTTGAGAGGAAGAGAGAGAGAGAGAGAGAGAGAGAGAGAGAGAGAGAGAGAGATCACTCCTCTCTCCTACTCTTTTCCTCTATTGTACTGTCATGGCTGCTAACACAAGTGTGGGTCTGTGGAGCATGGTCTGTACCAAGAAAACAGCAAGATTAACAGTTTCATAGTGAAATTAGGCCTAAATAATACGAGTGCTATAATCTTTAAAGAACTTGAAAATGCCCATGAATCCACTTAAAAACCTGCACAAACTTTTCACTTTCTAACTCCTTATCTAACTGAAGTGTACTTTTAACCAAGCACAAACCTATAGAGAAATATTTTATATCACATCTTTTATAATTTCATTATGAAAAAACCAAAAACTGTTTATGTAAATATTTATACTTTAAGCATTTTTTTTTTTTGTATAAAGTGGGCATCTGTACCAATCCTGGAAATCTAACCACCACCATAAATAGTGTCATTACAAGATAATTTAGGCCAAATGAACTTATGGTATATGACTTACTTCTAAGTTGGGAACTAAATGTAAGAAAAATGAACATGATCTCTGAGCTGAATTATTCAGGCCTAGTTCTGCTTGGCATGTCCTCCTGTTATCTAAGTTATTGAGTAATTCGATCTTGGGTTTTTTTGTGTGTATGTTTTTCTCCCTCTCTGGTGAAACAACTATGCTTTGAAATTTAGAATAATCAGAACAGCACAATCAGGTACTTTTTTGCCCCACTCAGATTCCATCAAACATACTCCAAATAAATTACTTGGTGATGACAGTCTTTTGTTCAGTGGGGTGTTCACAGTATGTAGGGCACTGGAAACATCACTTGTGGTGATATTATAGGTCTCAGGAGCAGGCCAGGCTCTGGAAATTCCCTGGTCTGTTGCCCTCACTCAAGTAAGATATTTTGTTCTCAGACATTTGGATGAGGGTCCAGTCACGCTCTTATGGACAATGGCAGTTGTACGGACATAAAGTCTCATTCAGTTGGTTCCATTCTTAAACTGGACATTCTTCTACCAATCACAGATGAAAATCTACCAATTTGAGAGAAAGGTTGTCAGTCCTTTTCCTTGTTACTTGGTTCTGCCATGGTTTGCCAGTCTTCCCAAAATTACCTGGTAAGTGGCTCCAGAACCAGACACAAAGGGAGAAGCCGGACGTCTGCCCAGATCACACTAGGTAAGAGCCACCCACAGTGCAGGCTTCTTGGCTTGTGGCTCTTATGTTTGAATATAATATGGAGTTTGGAATATTTTATTTTGTAATTTATTTTGTGATGTAGGCTTTTTTTGTGATTGTATATACATTAGTAAATCATAAAAGGGAAGAAATTCACAATGCTGGGATTGCAATACTTGTGCTATATATAAAAGCTATTAGATATAAATTTAGTTGTAAGGTTTTTGTGGTGTTGAATTTTTTAAGTATTAGAATTTTGTCTCTCTAAGGTCTCATACTACAGAAACAAAGAAGGAAACTGGAGGAACCTTAAATGACACTTCCATTCATGTCTATGGCCAAGGGTCTCTTCCAAGGTACTTGTACTAGGTTCTTCAGGTTCTACCAGGTCCTATCACTTCATTGTCTCCAATTGACAAAAAAAAAATTAATATTCCTCTTCGTTCCTAAAATTTCAAAAAGAAATGGGTGCATTTACCTGGAGAGCGCTAATTACGTTTGGGAAAAATTCCCATTAAATTTAGGACTGCTTTAGAAATATTCAAATTCATGTAGTTATGGCACACACACCCATTCGCAGCGCTATTTTCTAAATGTCAAACTACGCAAGTATAAAAGTAGCCTGAGTCTCCTTTGTAAGGAGGGAAATAACCCAAGAACATGTGCTAGGACCAGACAACAATTATAAATGTACACTGACATAATAAGATAATAGGAAGCAGTAATCTGAAGAGAGTATATTCCTTTTCAGAAAAGAAACTATAGAAGGATGGGAAGTGATATCCAGGTCAACACTGGACCCCTGGAGAATGAAGCACTCTGAGAAAGGGAATTTAGGAAAAGGAGGTTTATGCAGCAATACAACTCTGTAGTGAAACACATGGCCAGCGTGGTAAACTCAAGAAAAGAATGAAAAAGTATTTACAACACATATTCCATTAATTCATATGGAATCTCTCAAAATCAAGTTCTTAAACAAGGAACACATGAGTCTCGGAGTAATCAGAGATAATTTAATTATAAATCAAAAGACCATATTCCATTACTTGGAATGTTACACACTACTTAGTACTGTATAATAGATAAAGAAATTTTAATCTGCTAAATGTTCTGAAAAGTTTGAAAAGGTGAGGGTTCTTCACTACGTTAAAATTTAATATTAGCAAAAACATATACATGAATGTTTATTATAGTCTTTCTTAGAATTTTGGACTTTTCCTTCTTATCCCTTAACACATTTGTCATGAAATAATTACAAATGCAAATATTTTTTAACAGGTGCCTTCCCCACATATATAAGATACATGAGAGCATCTCTAGTTTCTAGGATAACTTACTAGGAGTAAAATAAATAATTGAGTGAGGGTATGAATAAAGAAATAAATTAAGAGATAACTCATATAGCCCTAACCAGTTTGGCTCAGTGGATAGAGTGTTGGCCTGCGGACTGAAAGGTCCCAGGTTCGATTCCAGTGAAGGGCATGTACCTTGGTTGCAGCCACATCCCCGGTGGGAGGTGTGCAGGAGGCAGCTGATCAATGTTTCCCTCTCATCAATGTTTCTAACTCTCTATTCCTCTCCCTTCCTCTTTGTAAAAAACCAATAAAATATTTTTTTAAAAAAAGAGATAACTCATATAATTTTTAAACTATCTGCTGATTTCTCTTAATCAATTCATAACATACATATTATATGTAATAATTATATTAAAATATATTATGAATTATATAGCCTGAGCCAACTACATAATTTGTAAGGCTCAGCACCCAAAGTAAATGTGGAGTTCCTTGTTCATAAAGCAAGGAAAAATGTCATAAAATTACTAAAATATGAAGCTTTTCCCATTCTTTTGACATTTCTCTCCTGAATTGTTTGCATTTCTTGTTTAATGTCATTCTAAGTAAAGAAAATAAAAATTTTAACTTTAAAAAAATTAAGTTTTTATATTAAATGTATTACTGTGACATTAGTTAAACTTTTAAATTATTATAAACCAGAGGCCTGGTGCACAAAAATTTTTCCACCATTAGTGTCAATTTGCATATTACCCTTGCATATAAGATTGTACTATTAATTTTATATTGTGCAATTCCACTTTAAGATGCAATTATAAAAATCTCATGCAGAGTAACTGAAATTACACATTTTTATTTTGTAGCTTGGACATCCATATGTACTCTGTTATTACTAGAACAAAGACTACTTTTCATAAAACTAACAACTATTTTATTTCACTTGTTGATATGCACATCTGCCAACACTCTCTATTTGTGGTTTATCTATAAAACCAGAGGCCTGAAGCATGAAATTAGTGCAAGAGGCTTGGCCCTCGCAGCCTCAGCTGGCCCTCGCAACCCCTTTCAGCCCCAGCTTCATCCAGAAGGTTGTCCAGAAGGATGTCTGGAAGGTCGTTCGGCTGTTTGATCTAGTTAGAATATTAGCTCTTTTTTATATAGAATAAGAAAGGACTGAAGAAAAATGAATTATAGGCTGCCCTATCTTTCTTTTTCCTTCTATAACACAGTGACCCCCATAACGTGCTTATTGTTTACTTGCTTTGAGTCATCCTGAATGCCAATGCATCATGAATCCATGGAATTCTGTGTTGATGGGAAATCACAAAGGCTAAATACAAATGGGATGTCAGGGATGGTGGGCACATATATTGCTCATATAGTCTTTTCTCACATGGATGTTCTACCATCCCATCAAACTCCATTTAAAAAACACAAGTTCTAAGATAAAATTATTAAGAATTTAAAATAAGACAATAGAACATTAAATCAAAAACAGGAGTAGATGAATGGATAAAAAAAACAACAACAACTATGGTGCATTTATAACATGGAGTACTATGCAGCAATAAAAAAGGAGGATCTCTTACCCTCTGAGACAGCATGGAGGGACCTGGAGAGTATTATGCTAAATGAAATAAGCCAGTCAGAAAAAGACAAGTTTCACATGATCTCACTCATATGTGGAATTTAATAAACAAAATAAACTGTTGAAAAAATTGATCCAGAGACATAGAAGCATGGAACAGATGGTCCAATGTCAGAGGGAAGGCGGGGTTGGGTGGGAGGGAAGAGATCAAAAAAAGAACCTATATGCATATATGCATAACCCATGGACACAGACAATAGGGTGATGAAGGGCTGGGGTGGAGCAATGGTGCCAGGGGCAGGATGGAAGGGGTCAATGGGAGAAAAAAGGGAACATATGTAAATTTTCAACAATAAAGATGTTTTTTAAATGAAATATAATAATAAAAAATAAACACAATATAAACCAAAACAAGGTCCTTCTAAACGCAAAGCCTCACAGGATTGGCATAGTTCTACACCCATGAAGCTACACCTGTGTGCGGCCTCTGCTGCCCTTTACACAATCACCCCATCCATCAGAAGAAGTTCACTGGTCAAACACTTATAAACGTTACTACCATTAGAACGCAGGTGATAAGTTTTGCCTTAAGTTGGAACTTGAAGACTTTGATTGTTGATTACTTAAGTTTGTATCCAAAAATAATATTATCTTTCTGGTGGAAAGCAATGTTGATAAGGTGATTGCCAAGAGTTATTAACATTTTAAATTTATATAGGTGCTATTTGTAGGAATACAATCAGACAAAAGACTCTGTAACTGAAATACTTCATATCTGAAGTAAAAAAAAAAAAAAGTTTTCAAGCTATGGGATACCAATCTATTAAGGGATCTTGAAATAAAATTATTAGGTTGCAGCTAACATTTTTTAAAATAAAGAAATAGACTAGAAAGGAGTAGAAAAGTCAGAGTGTTGTGGTCCTAGCTGGTTTGGCTTAGTGAATAGAGCATCGGCCTGTGGACTGAAGGGTCCCGGGTTCAATTTTGGTCAAAGGCACATGCCCCAGTTGCAGACTTGATCCCTAGAAGGGGGCGTACAGGAGGCAGCTCATCAATGATTCTCTGTTATCGTTGGTGTTTCTCTCCCTCTTTCTCTCTCTCTCTCTCTCTCTCTCCCTCTCTCTCTCTCTCTTTCTCTCCCTCATTGGAATCAATAAAACATATTTAAAAAATAAACTAGAGTGTTGAGCATATAGCAAAGATGTGTGTAATTTTATGAAACTTTCATTTTATACATATTGCATACATGAATGTAATAGGCTGAAAAATATAAGATGTATTTCTTACTGTGGTCATCATCAAAAGCCTTTGTCCTGAAATCCTGTCTCTAAAATGGATAACATTTTTGTTATAGATTGGGGAAGGTGGAACCTGGAAGATTAAAGTCATTTGCCCAGTTCCATATCTTATTATTGGCAAAATGGGACTAGGAACTTGGGTTGTCGGTGACTAAGTCCAATGTTTAAGTCTCTTGAGGTATTATAATCTTATTTTTAAAAATGTTAAAAATATTAAAATTTTAAAAATAGCAACTGATGTACAAAAATCAAGATTTGATTGTGTTACAGTCTAGTGAAATATAATTTAATTTCAGACTCCATTTTTCCACTGAACCATACCGTAACTAATAGGCAATATTCTTTTGTGAACCAGAGCCTCAGCATTTGTGTTTTCTTGTGGTTACATTATAAGAAATAATGTGCAATGTTTTGATTTCTTTGTACCCACAATCTAAGCCACTCAAAAGCAACAGACATTCCACAAAGGAGGAGAAAAAAAATAAATCTTAGAGAATTTTAGAAAGAACAGGATCAACTTTTTATAGCAATCATAAGAAAATCATCTACATTCGTATCAAATATCAGGTTTCCAGCACAGGAAAGAAACACTGCAATACCTGCCATTTTAAATTACTCCTTGTCATGTTTTTATTCCTCCTCTTCCCCTGGGATGTTAACGTCTTGAAGAAATATGTGTGCACTCTGAAAGTATTTCCTGAAATCAGTGCATTCCATATGTTCCTAGGGAAACAAAGTATTCATTCCATGGGTCATTCCTGGTGACATCGACATCTTCTAATCAGTACATTTAGGCCTGATGCACTTTGTATTTTCAGGAGTCTCTTATGTAGACCTACATAGAACACAAGAAATATTTTCATGGACTTTAAACACTCCCGTGGCCTAAAAGAACACACAGGAACACGTAGATGCACATGCACTCTCTTCCATACACACTTGCATACACAGTCACACAAACGTGCATCCTTCATAGTTTAACCATATTGGACATTGGTTTAAGAAAATTGAGACAGCTATTTCAAACTAAGTAAATAATAGTCACAAATGCGAAAAAATATATATAAATGTACAAGAAAAGCGCCACCATTAATTCTGTCTTAACAATTGTACGTGTTTCTTCTTCATTTAGAATATATATTCTGCCTTTCAAAGGAACATAAATTACTTTTTGAACTGGGTAGAGAAATTAATACCTATCCTGCCACTTGATCTCACTCAGTATAAAATTGTTTAATATAAAAGCCACATTTTTATATTACACTAGTATTATTTCTAGGGAACAGCAGAGAGAGAGAGAGAGAGAGAGAGAGAGAGAGAGAGAGAGAGAGAGGAGCCCTAGCTGGTTTGATTCGGTAAATAGAATGTTGGCCTGTGTACTGGAAGGTCCCATGTTCGATTCCGGTCAAGGGCACATGCCTGGGTTGCATGCTTGATCCCCAGTGTGGAGCGTGCAGGAGGCAGCCGATCAATGATTCTCTCTCATCATTGATCATTGATGTTTCTATCTCTCTCTCTTTCTCCCTTCCTTTCTAAAATCAGTAAAAATATATTTTTAAAAATTTAAAAGAGAAAACCATATTCATCATTTTCTCATCTTTTACTATTTTCTGACGTACTTGTGTATAGAAATATATCCAACTGCCTACTCAGAATTTCCACTTAGATGTCCAATTAACTTCTTAAACATATATATCTAAAATGAACTCCTGCAATTCTCCCCAACCCTTCTCCTCTGGCAGTCTATCATCTGTGTGAGTAACAACCTCATCCTTCCCATTACTCAAGAGATAAAGCTTTGAAGTCATGTTTAACTTTCTTCTTCTTGTAGTCAAATCCAATCTTCCAAAAAATCTTGTGACTCCACCTTCTGAGTAGATGCAGAGTCTGACCAGTTATCACCACCCTGTCCCTACCATCCTTTCCTAAATCAACATTATCTCCCTCTTGGATTATTGCAAAATTTTCCTAAAGAGTTTCTGTTCCATACTTGCTCCCCTACAGTCCTTTCCCAAAAGAGCATCCAGAGTAATACTCTTTGCTCCAAACATCAAATACTTTTGGCTTCAATAGCTCCATCTCACCTCGAGTAAAATCCAAAGTTCATACAGTGGTCAAATAAGCCCCATGTTGCCCCATTGCTGCTCATCTCTGAGCTGCACTCATCTCTGAGTACTGTCCCTTATCCCCTCTCCTCTTACCACACAAATCTCTTTGTATTTTCCTGAGCACTCTGGGTAAGCACTCTCTTCAGCATTTTATGCTGGCCCGGAAAACCATCCTAGCTCCTCCCTCTCCCACCCCACCCCATGGCTAATGCTTCATCTCCTTAATCAGCCCTTGTCTGACTACCCTATTTAAAATTACAAGCCCCTTCTTTCTAAAAATATTGTGTCATTCTTATGAAATTTAGTTTTAAATTCCTCTCTTTTGTATTCTTGTCTTATTCTCCTATTATAAGCTCATAAATGACAAGGGTTACTTCTTACCGATGGTGGAAATATTGGTTAATCTAATACAGCCATTTTCCTAAGTATATGCTCAACAATCCTGATTTAATTAAAAATTATATCTTTTTCAGGATTGTTAATAATTAAAATGATTTATTTTCAATAGAATGCTGGTTTCCATAAAGAATATGGAGTTAGGCCAGGGGTTAGAATAGCATCTTGTTTTTGGATTCTGAGTACCTAAAACCGTGATTTTTATATTCAAATAATTTTTGTTCTATTTTTGCAGGTCAGTTTTCTATGCCTGACACATTTAAAGCAAGACATCCTCACTCAAGAGGTAAACAGCCTACAAAAAGTCTTAAAAGAGAATAGTCCTGAGCAAGTCTTTAAAATTTTAATTCAAAATGTTGACTTATCATAAGAATCATCTATAGGATATTTTCAAAAATATAAATGCCTGAACCATTTTCCAAACATACTAATTAGAATCTGTAAGCAAAACCAACCATCTGAATAATTTATCACCTGAGAATGAGATAATTTTGGAAACACCTCTTTTAGAGACATAGTTGAGAGCTGCTTTCATTTCTTACTAGTAGATATGACCTTTCTATTCCATCCAAAGTAATTATATGTATTATATATTTTTTAATCTGAGGGTTTGTAATCTATGTATTGAATAAGCACTTAGGAAATACAATTGGACAAATCTGCAGGTCAGTGATAATTATAGGTAAGTACTTCAAATGTGAGTAATTTAATATGGACCTACTTCACTTAGAATAGATTTGTATAATAGGTATAATATAACTTTTGCATTGGGAAAAAGAATTTTTAATTTAGTGCTTTTCCTAAAATTTGTTTTACACAAAAAGACTAGGAAATGTTAGTTAGTATGCACTTGATATTCTTGGCTTATCGTGTATAATTGTGTCATATGAATAAGTCCAAGCCAAGTAGAGAGAATTTAACAATGTAAAAGTACTATGATAGTTAAGAAAGATTATTTAAGGTCACATGAGACAGCCAAATAAAAGTTCTGTTTGTCAACATTGGGGTTAATCACAGTGGAATAACACTAACTTTTATTTAGCTAACACACATCTTCTTCACTTTCATAGGAAATTGAGCAACCACATCTTGTTCTCAGAAAAATTTAATGACCAAGAACTGAAGTGAGCTTGAAATGTCAAGTTATATTTTTCATATTAAAATTAAAAGCATTAGACAAGGGACAAAAACACTGAACTATTGAATTGCTGTGAGGGGGAAAAAGTCATCCTTTCAACTATGCCTCTTTTAAATACTGACAATATTTTTGTTGAAAAATATTAATAAAAATAATAATCAAAGACAAGGGTGAACCCTTGCTTCAGAGGTGTTAGGCATCGAAAACTCTGGCCTACAAAGACAGAACACAAGTTACAAAAATAATTTGAATATCAAAGCGCTATAGTAGGCCCTTGTGAGAAGATGAAGAAAAGGGGATGTTACTCTAGCCATTTATGGCAGAAATAAATAATAAATATTTTATTAAACACCTATTGTATAATTAGTTATCTAAGAAGACTTCTCTGGGGGCTTTTGTAACCATAAGAAACTTGAAAAAGAGAAAATTTAGTTGGGTTTGAATAATAACTGAAAAGATAATGAGGCATAGGGGAGCATTCTAAAAAGTGTTGTGAAGCAACACATACCAGTTTTTGCAATCACAGGACTTTAGGTCCACTGGCATCATGTGATACTTACAAACTAGTTAATCTTTCTGAACCTTAGGTTTCTCATCTGAGAAACAGGGAGAGTACCAATATCTACCTATCTCTTATGATTATAGAGAGGATAAAATGACATAATGCTTATAGAGGTGCACTGAAAACTGCCAAGAGCCAGGAATATGGTTTGGGTGATTTTAGATGAAGAAATGATGTGAGTCAAGACCCAACTGTGAGTTTGGTATATGGAAGAAAGAGTGCTGACAGGGAGAAAGCTAACTTGGTTGGAGTGGAAAGACTTATTGGGAGTAATGTGAAGTCACGTTACATAGATATAAATAGATTCAAGTGATTTTGCTTGCAATCTTGAAAATCCATTTGGATTTATTTTCCTAGGCAATGTGAAAGCACTTTTAAGTTCAAATAGTTGAGGAAAAAGGAGGCAAGTCAAAGCCGAATTTTTATTTTGCCAAAACTGTGCAAATTAGTCAAAAGAGGAAGAACAAATCAAATAATAACTGTAAAATTTCAGATATGATTTGTAGCAATCTGTGCTAGAATATTGGCTATGATAATAGAAAGGGCGGGGTATGCCTTTTGACTTTGTGATGACAGAATTAACTGGCTGCGTAGATGACCTGTTGATAAAGTGAGATGTTCCAAGAGGATGCCCAAGATTTCATATTGTTGCTGGGTCAGGAATGGAAATGGGATATAGGGGGGAAAAATTACTTGAAATGTTTAAGGAAGTCAGGAACCAAAGAAGTGAAGAACAAGGAGAACTGGCAAGACGATTAAAAAATTTTAATATATATATTTTTAATCCTCACCAGAGGATATTCTTCCCATTTTTGTTTGTTTGTTTGTTTGTTTGTTGTTTGGAGAGAGTGGAGGGGAGGGAGGAATGGGAAGAAAACTTCCATGTGAGAGAGATACATCAATGGGTTGCCTCCCACATGCACCCTGACTTGGGGATTGAGCCTGCAACAGAGGTGCATGCCCTTGACTGGAATAGAATCCACAACCTTTTGGTCTGAGGGCCAATGCTCTAACCAATGCGAAAACTGGCTAGGGTGATCAAGTCTTTTTTTAAAATCACATTCAGATACTTGAAAAAGTGGATATAAAATTTTGTGTAAAATAGAAATACTGAAGTCATAAATATAGGATTGATAATGGAAATGCTAAGAAACTTTGGTTTAGCCCTAACCTGTTTGGCTCAGTGGATAGAGCGTCGGCCTGTGGACTCAAGGGTCCAAGTTTCGATTCTGGTCAAGGGCGTGTACCTTGGTTGTGGGCACATCCCCAGTAGGGAGTGTGCAGGAGACAGCTGATCGATGTTTCTCTCTCATCGATGTTTCTAACTCTCTATCCCTCTTCCTTTCTGTAAAAAATCAATAAAATATATTTTTTGAAAAAAGCAAGAAACTTTGGTTTATTTGTATGAGAGAAGGAGGCATAGGATATATAAGGTAGTTAGTAAGAATAATAATACTTAATAAGCGAGTGAAAGATGAGAAACTGGACAGTAAGTAAAGATTACTGTCCTCCCAGTTATATTGGTAATTTAAAATTTTTTATAATATTAAAATTAAATTATTTAATTTCCTCCTTTATTCTATATCATACCAAAACACACTTTAGGAATCTTGTATTCTGCATTAAAATTTTTAAAATAAATCATACCTACAAAATTTTTTAAAAAATTTCCTGAGAATCTACCCCTATTCCTTGCAGTTTGCAGATGAAATAAGACCCAGAAACATTACGAATATAGAATATTCAGTAAGTTCATGGACTTTAGAATGAGACTGTCAAGACTAAATGTTGGCTTTGAACAATGATGGTTTCTAGGTCTGATTCTCAGTCACCTCATCTGTAAATGGGGGTAATTATAATGGCTATCTGATAGAATAGTTAAGATGATTAAATATTTGTCTATAATACACTCAGCATAGTGCCTGACCCAGAGTAACTACTCAATAAAAGTTGTTGTTATTAATGTTATCATCTTCATCATCACTGACATTATCCATATCATCACCCTTGTTATTCAGAGCTAGTCAGAGGCAATACTCAAACCCAGGCCTCATGAAGCCTATCTTAGTATTCTCTCACTTTCATTTCAAGGCATTCCACAGAATTTCAAGGTAATGATATTGCACAGGACTATGGTTTGGAAAATGCCTTCTTCTTGGATACCTCTCTTAACAATGGAAATTCTGCTTTAGTAAACATCACCATCTATGTATTTACCGCAATCCCACGTTTGCCACAGCTAGGATGAATGCTCTGATAAAAAGACAATAGGACTCGTAGGGGAGGCTGGGGGAAGGGCAGGGGGAAAAAGAGATATATGTACCAATCTTTGTAAAACTTTATGTAATAATAAAAAAACAAACAAACAAAAAAAAAGACAATAGGACTCTTTATCACAAATACAAATCACAATATTAGAGCTGAGACCGTTAAATCCATTTTTCATCAGCCTGGCTGTCTATGGAAATACTTTTCTCTATTCCTCTCACATTCTTTACATAGGAACAGTGGTATTTCCATTTGCATAGAATTATACAGTTTTTAGGAAAGCCTTCACACATCTTTCCACCTGGTTCTCACACATTGCTCTGAAGCATTTTATAGGTGAGGACAGTGAAGTAAGGTCTGACTTGCTTAGGATGGCCCAGTTGGTAAGTAAGCAGTTGAGCTGTGTTCTTCCTGCTACAGAGGGCACACTCCCCTGAGCTTCATTTCTTACATACATTGACAATTATTTACAAGGCTGTCATAAAGTGATTTTCATTTTCACATCGGGTTTAAGCACCAAAGAGTTACCAAGTGAATTCTCAGAGTAAGTGAAATGCACTATCATCCTGTGATACAGTTCGTACATCTACAGAAATAGCAGTCTGGTCTTCTGGAGGGTCAGTTACCCTGCCACCAGAAAGAATTAGATACCTGTGAAAATGGAGATACGAATCTTTCTTTAAGGCCTGGAAGCATACATAGGAAACTTCCCTTTCCAGTGGGAAAAAAAGAAACCCAACAGAGCAAGCAAGCAATGGTCATCTTTCTAGGTTGTTATCAAAACTTCTGTGCAACATCTGATTCTGCAATCTGTCATTGCCCAAAGCCAAGAAGTAAAGGGACAGTGGGAGTGAAATCCTTTGTAGAAAGCAACAGAGCTCTCAGGGGCGCTTTGTTCCTTTCCTTCTGCCAAATGGGATGGGACTCTGGCAGCAACACTTTGAATAAATCGTGAAAACAGTTTTAAGGGCCAAGAAATTACTTCATGAGGGAGAGAGAGGGAGAAAGAGGAGGCACTGGATATCTGGAGACATCGATTTATGTGCTGTGGTATGCGATTTGATTATCTGATTTGTATAACTTCAAATGCTATTATTTACAAAATACCCTGTATTTTAGATCTCTGATTCACCTTTTAACCAGATAACCCATCTCTCTATACTGGTTATGAGTTCAATTTTCCCCAAGTAATTCAGTGTGCATTAATTCTACATTCCCCAAGAGCATTATCTTGTCTTTTGTTAAGTAGCATTGGCTTTTCACTTTTTAATTCTTCAATTGTGATTTCAATATCAAGTTGAAATAATCACAGCAGGTTATAGTGGGGAAAATGTTGAATTTGACATAGGGAGATCCAGGCTTTGACATTAATTAATGGTATGGCATTGATCTAGATGCTTTTACCCCCTTGGTGCTCCATTTTCTCCTTCTTTCTCCTAAAATGTTTTTAATTTATTTAAAGATTTAGTATATTCTATAGTTCTATGAATTTCTTCCCTCCAAACAATCCACAAGGTTTCCTTTGTTGCCAAACACCGAGGTAGAATTTCTAGGTACACTGAAGCCTCCTTGCACTCTGATGAGAAAGTAATGGAAGGTAGAGTCTACAGCACATAAAGCGAAGACCATGTTTTTTAAATATATTTTTTATTTATTTCAGAGAGGAAGGGAGAGGAAGAGAGAGACAGCAACATAAATGATGAGACAGAATCATTAATTAGCTTCCTCTTGCATTGCCCCACACTAGGGATAGATCAAGCCTGCAACCTAAGCATGTGCCCTGATCGGGAATCAAACCCTGACCTTCTGGTTCATAGGTCAATGCTCAACCACTGAGCCATGCCGGCCAGGTGCAAAGGCCTTGTTTTAATCCAAATTATTCTAGTCCAGGTGAATTAAATAAAGAGGAACAAAATCTATAAAGATTTTATATTTCTTCATATATTGCTTTAATTCACAAATTAAAATAATATAAAAAATTAAAATATCAAAAAATTAAAATAAGGAATATTTTAGATCGAGACCATAAGGTAAGATAGAAGAAAGATGTATAGATTGATAAGATTTAATACTGATATTAATATTGACCTTCGTTTCCCCAGGCTTAAATATCACAAAACTTCGTATAAGGTAGTAAAATTATATTTCTTATTTCAAGGTTATATATTTTCAAAATCTGTGATCTTTTCTTACAAAATATCCATCTCAGTCAGAAACCCTGGCATACACCCTGCTTCCTAGGTCCCAGATCATATTTGAGGCACTCCTCGTTGGGCAACTCTACACGTCTTGGGAAAATCATGTATTCCCTTACTTTTTTTATGCATCTATATCTGATCCTTATGGAAATAGGTTTGAAAACAAGGTCTAGACCTTTATTGTAATGGTTTTCAAAATATACCTCTCAGCCAGGCTGTCGTGGTTCAGTGGTTGAGTGTCAACCTATGAACCAGGAGGTCATGGTTCAATTCCCGGTCAGGACACGAGCATGGATTGTGGGCTCCATCCCCAATGTGGTGTATGCAGGAGGCAGTCAGTCAATGATTCTCTTATCGTTGATGCTTCTATCTCTCTCTCCCTCTCCCTTTCTCTCTGAAATTATATATATATATATATATATATATATATATATATATATATATATATATATTCACCCAAGTTTATATTGCTATTTGATTCTTTTGACTTCACTGTCAACCTAGAAAACACAGATCAAGTAAAAGCTTGATGGCCATATGGTGGGATTCTTACAGAGGGTATTCATGCTTCGGGTAGTCTGGCTTCTTTTCAAGAAAGCTGGTGAAAAGTGGGCTAGTTCTGAAGCATGAGATAAAACCCAGGAGGCCTGACAGGATCAGATTTGTTTTTGTGGAGCACTAAACAGCAGATATAAACCAAAGAATGCACACTACTATTATCACATAGATTACTGGCCACTATCAGAGGAATATCATTAAATGGAAGATCCAAGAAACAATCATAAAGACAGAAATAAGGCAACAAGTCCGGAGTTAAAGAGGTCATGAGCCATTCAGCAATCAGAGCAGGTGGTATTTAGCGAAATGTTTATGATACTGCTATCCTGCCTGTGAACAAGTGAAATAAGGCTGCCAGGCCTTGTTATTGTTTTTTAGATGTTGAATGGTAAGCAGATTGGTCAGCTTAAAGGAGTGTGAGGCTGGATACTCACCACAACAGCTATCCAGTAGAGATGACATAAATGCCAAACCATCCAAGGTATTGTGGACCTTATGAGGCCACCATAGCGCCACTGCTCAGAGAGAATAAAAATAATAGGCTTCTGAGACCACTCAAAATTTAACTTTATCACACGGAGAAGAGAGCCACGTTTTTATTAAATTTTGTTTGGGAAGACAGTTCTCCCTGGGTCTCGCATTTTTGTGAGCAGGAACACTTTCTGTTATTTTTCCAGGCTATCTTTTCAAGCATGTTTGTAAAATAGAGCCTTGAAAATAGAGACAACATTTCCCACCAAAGCAAAGGGCAGGCTTACCTACTGTTTTGTATAATAAAAAGTATGTTTATGACTTAGTAAATGACTCAGATTCCCTAATCTCAGACCCTTCTCCTTTAATACCAAGCCTCTTCATGGAGAGGCATTACCTTCTCATTGCACTGTCTCATGGGAACTGGGGTGTGGGGAAACAGTACAAGAAAATGCAGATCCTCTGGCTGTTGCTATTGCTGTTAATTTGATTTTTTTCCCTGAGGCAAGAGTCTTGTGTCTTCTGCCAGCATCTATGAAATTGTGACAAAATATCTTTTTAGTTTGCAAAGAGTATAAAATCTCAAGTAAGATAAAAAATATTTTAAAACATACTTATTAAAAAAAACTATCTTCAGAGAGACTTAGCTCTGTTAATTACCTCCAAGTAAGGTACTTTACCACAGACTTGGGAAAATTAAAGGATGGGAAAACTACTGTATATAGTTTGCATGATTGCTTATCTACTCTAATAAAAGAGTAATATGCAAATTAACATCACTCCAAGACACCTAAGCCATGCCCACAAGCCAAGCCATGCCCACCAGCCAATCACAGCAACTGTATGCAAATTAACCCAGCCAAGATGGCAGTTAATTTGCATATACAGGCAAGCGAAGACCAAAGACAGCGTAAAAGGAAGCCAAGTGCTGGAGAAGGGAGCCAAGCAGTGGAGAAGGGAACAGAGCTGAGGCAGTGGAGATGGTGAAGAAGGGAGGGAGAAGGGGGGGAGCTGAGGCAGCAGAGACGGGAGCCAAGGTGGGCTTTGCTCCCTTCTCTGCTTCACTGTGGCTCAGGAGCCCTATTCTTGCAGGAATCTTTCTGCAATGGGCTACTAGTCTATTATATTTTAGACAACAAAAATATTGGCTTTATATAACTTTACTTAAGGAGCCTATACATACCTATTCAAAATAAACACATTGATACCAATAGATACATTGAGTACATTTTCTCTATCTTAAATGTTAAAATAAATATCCTATTCCTCATTGACTTTGAGTTTCACCTCAGTTATCTTGATCTCTGCTCCAATTTGCACTTAATTTTTATTTGTAGCCTCAAGATGTTCAGCACATTTGCAAATTGCAAATGATTATAATTTATAATTGAGTTATATTTGCATAGTTTTTTTTAGTTATCATATCTATAACATTTATTTGTCTAGGTCAGTACCGAAAGCCTTTAATGAAAAACAGTAAGAAATATGAAATATATATATACATGGTATTCTTAAATTCATTTTTTAATTTTGGCATTATATTCAGATTAGGGCAGTAATCCTATAAGATATAGTTTGAGAAAGATGCAGGCAGAGAGGATGAAGGATCCTAATATCTATATATATATAAAAGACTAATATGCTAACTGTCCCTCCAACCTGTCACTATGACGTACACTGACCACTAGGGGGCAGAAGCTCAATGCAGGAGCTGCCATGACACATATGGGCCATTGACAGAGAAATGGCACCTCAGACCTGGTGTCCATAAAGCAGTACTCAGCTTCCCCCAAGTGGAACACAGGCCCTGCCACCACCCAGAGCAATATCCCACCAAATCACAGCCAACGCTGCCATGGCACAAAATGCGACCCACAGCCCAGCCCAGCCCAACCCAGAAACAGTTGCTCTGGGCACTGGGTAATGATGTCATGTAGCAACAACCACTTCTTCTCCCTAGTGACTAGCCTCCTTGCAGTTTCTTCAGCCCAGGAATACGACTTGCTTTATAGACAGGTGCAAACATTTTACACTTAAACCAAATGTCTGTGAAGCGTTTTCCCATGCTTCATCTCATTTGATCCTCATAGAAGTCCTGGAGTAAGTAGATAGGAGACTTTATGGAATCCTATTTTCTTTTCATTAGCCAAAAAACAGAAATATAGAAAGCTTAGAAACTTGACCTGACTGAAAAGAAGTAAGAAATGGTGAACATTGAAAATGACTTCTGGTTTTCTCACTGTGTAGAATATAGTCAAACACTGCTGCAATTAAATATTTTACCCTTTGCTCTCCCTGAGTGATCTCCAATAATAATCTGCTTCATGTTGATATTTACTGCTGTGTTCCTGACAATTACCTGAAAGAGAAGTTGGGTTGCTTCACTGGACTGAAAAAAGTTTACCTACATCAGAAAGCAGGTCTAATTAAGCAAGCTTATTCTATATCTATAAAAGGCTAAGTTGACTCACACATGCGGCGATACATATACAGCTCTTGCTGGCACCAATCGCACACATGTGTTTCTATCTGTCACTGTTGATGGTGAATTTGGTTAACACTCTATTATAGAGAAAGGGCAAATGGTGATATTAAAATATGTCTTCTAATTAATTTCCTTTCGATATGCATAAATTCGTGCACCGGACCACTAGTGTAAGTATAAGAGGAAAAACAGAATGAGACTTAAGCCTGGCTGCTGTGGCTCAGTGGTTGAGCATAGACCTATGAACCATGAGGTTACAGTTTGATTCCCAGTCAGAGCACATGCTTGGGGTTGCGAATTCAATCCCCAGTAGGGGGCATGCAAAAGGCAGCTGATTAATGATTCTCTCTCATAATTGATATTTCTTTCTCTTGTTCTCTTAAATCAATAAAAATATATATTTAAAAAAGGAGACTTAGGTTGAATGTCACACAAAGATATAAAGAGGCAGGAAATTCCAGAGAGGTCCATGAAGGATGGAAACAGAAGTGGTGGAGGTGACTGTGCACATGTGACCTGAGGCAGACATGTTAGTATATCCAAAGCTTAGATTATTCTGTTTTATCACTTTAATGTCCCAGACAACTCAATCAATACAAAGGCATCCCCCTCTTCACTTTAGCAAATCCTTGCCAACACTCAGTAAGTTTCAGTTTAAACACATCACACAGATGTTTACATTCAGTAGGGAAATTTGAGAATTTTCATCAGGATATACAAAAATTGAGTCTGGAAGTTTGTGGTCTAACAAGAGTCCTCCTACTCAAAAGCAAAGGCAATATTGCTTTAAAAAATTTTAAAAAGGGGAGGGGAATTCAATGGGCACAAAAGTACTAAGAGGTTTCAGAGATTATGGGAAATAATGAACCCACCCGAACTAATCTATGTTATGAATCAAGCTTTCTTTCTGGCCACACCAAATTGGCCAAAATCAGATTTACATGCTTATTCTACTTGGTGTCCCAAAAAAAGAGGAATTGTTTATTTCAATAACTACATACTGGAATTCATGGTTTGGGTTTTTTGGGGACTGTATAACAGGGCCCTGGGTAAGCAGGTTTCTTATTTCTGTCAATGGAATTTTTTTCCCCTAGAATTTACATTTTAAACTGTAATTTTCCTTTTAGTTTATAATTTTTCACGCTCTGCTCTTTATGCAGCAAAAGTCATTGATCACCTACTATATCTAAAGCATTTTACTAAGCACAAAATACAAAATGATGAACAAAACAAAATCCCTGCCCTAAAGGAACCTAAAGTGAGCAGTTATCTTTGGAAACAGACCATCACAGAAGCAAACACACATTGCCACTCCAACAAAAATATTTAGGTTGGTAGTTGGTTTAACTTGCCGTATTTATTAAGTGATTTGACATATCAGAATAAAAGACATTTTATAAATGTTTTATATATATACATATATATATAATTATATATATAAATTGTTATATATATTCTTACTATGCTTTTGCAAAGTTGAAAGTGAAGCAAAATTACAAGTGGTTAGGCTCATTCTTGTCATTCATTTTTATTACATTATAAAGTATTAGAAATTTTAAAACTAGCCTGGATTAAAACAATAACAACAGTAACTGGTTTTCCTATAACCACTAGAATCTCATTCCCCAGCTGTGCATCCAGCACTTGGACTTACACTTTTTTCTACCTGCATAAAGGAGCTGCTATATCACTCGCCTTCTTGTGAATTTGCTGCCATCATAAGTTGCCTCTTCTAAAAAATTACAGAAAGGAAAGTAATCCAAGGAAAGTATCAGAGAGCATGGCCAGGATAGAGATAATATAGGTGGTGAAAATCCATCCTACGCCATCAAACAGCATTAGTCTGCTTTATTTATTGTTGGAATTCTCCCTTATGCCAGCCACCTCTGTCGTTGCACACAGTAGAATTATTACATGGGCATATTAGGCCACAGACAAACTGCAACTAAGAAATCTACCAAATGACAAATGTCAAAAACATCTACACTTAAGAAAACCTCGCTGGGGTCCCAATAGTCCATAATGTTTATTTATACTTTCCGTTTACAGGTGTAATATCTTTAAAAAAATACTATCATGTTCTATTGGTCAAATAACTGTGTTGTGACTGTATTGCTAATAATAACTCTTCTTGCCTCAGTAGCCTAGTTCATAATGGCAAATGGGGTGAGGTACATGGGTCAATGTTGACCAAATATCTCCCTGAATGGTTTGGACAGGGTCCAGTAACAAGGACCTTTTGGTATGAGCCAAATGTCTCTGTGGACGTTTTGGACAGGATCAAATGTCTGCTAATCAGAAAGCCTCCAAAATGTGTCCATGTAAGAAACCCACCTACTTCCTTCTTAATACCCAAGAAATATGGAGAAAATCACATATGGTGAGAACTGTAGCCCAAACAAATTCCTGGTTTGTGGCCTCACTTGGGTTTTTGAGAAAGACGGATCTCATGCCCATTGTACACTGCCCAGCTGAATGCAGAACCAGCAGAAAGAGACAGCATTGTCATTCACTTAATTGAGTTGAGCCTGGATTAGATGCTGCTGCAGATTTCCCTTCATCAGGTGAAATAAAGCCCTAGTTCTTGCCAGGGGAACCTGAGACAGCAAGTGATATTTGTGGATGAGATAACTCCACAGTGTGATGGCCAGAGATCTCCACTGAACAAGTGGCCAAGATCCCACGAAGCAGCTAGGGCCAAGTGAATGTGTAAAGGTGCATGAATGGGTATATTAAATTATGTAAACACACTAATTGTAGAAATAAAAATGGATATATAAACAAATAAAAGCTATTAATAGGTAGTTTACCTTCAATAATAAGGTAAATAATGAAATGGAATTCTTTTAAAATTGTTTTAATGCTACTAGTATACCACTAGTTGAATTAAAAATGAAATGTTCACTTTCTAAATTCCTCAACAAGTAAAAACAAAAATATTGTTCATAAAAGAAATAAAAAGAGACTCCAAAGAAGTACAACAATCAGAAAGCATACAACAAAATACTAAAAAAGAAATATCAAACATTTAAATGATGTTAAGTGGTTAACTACTCTGTTAGGAGAAAAGGTTACATAGTATTAAAGCAATCAAAGAGATTAATATCCAAATATTTATGGGCAAAATACTACTCAACAATGCTGAGACCTTGCAGTGCACAAGCTAAGATATTACCTTCCTCTAATGCAACACATTCAGTTATAAATAGAAAAAAAGATCCCAAAAATGTATATGAATATATAAATGTTCTTAAGAGTTTGTGCATGAAATCTGAGGGACAGAGTTGAGCAATTTGAAAGTTTGAATCTAAATGCTTCAGTAAATTATTGTTAATGGCATCTGAGTTATCCATAATAGTAAAACTATGACTCTATTTCATTATTTTCTAGAATGGAAAAAAAAAGTATCGTTTTTCTAAATCATGGAAACAGTGGCATTGAGATTTTTTTTAGTGGGTTAGGCAGATGAAAAGTGGAAGAAGAATGTGAATCTCTAAGCTCTGTTTAGAGATTTATTTTTCTTTTTTTAATATTTTTAAAAATCTTGGCACAAAACTAAACAGAAGTATAAAGGCAACAAGAGAAATCACTAGTAATGATTCAGATAAGATTTTTAAGTTATGATTAAGACTAGGGGCCCGGTGCACAAAAATTTGTGCACTCGGGGGGTGGGGGTCCCTCAGCCCGGCCTGTGCCCTCTTGCAGTCTGGGACACCTTGGGGGGGATGTCCACCTGCTGGCATGCCTGGCCAGCTTGGGTGAGGGGCTGAGAGCCATTTTCAGGCTGCCCACAGCCCCTTCAGGGTTCGTGCACTGGGGGGTGGGA